>JAPMLY010002527.1:0-51612 GCA_026401115.1 Tetraselmis chui
CTCCCCCACCCACTGCATTTCTTAACTTACTTTTTTAAGAAAACCTTGCTTCGATGCGTCCCTAGAGGGGAACTCCGCTCTCCGCACCCCCCCGCGCGCCCCCTGCGGTCTCTGATATACACTCTTGCCATACAGTCCGTTACTAGCGGCACGCATTTAATTACCCGCCACGCACAGCCGCGATGGCCATGCAATTCGACTGGGGGGGTAGAGTAATGACTTTCGAACAACACACCACGGCGCGCTGTTCACTGGCGTGAGCACCTCTATCGGCACGCTCCGATTATTGTGGGCACACACGTTGGATTTGCGGCCGAAATTCTGCAGACCGAAATTTGTGCATGTGCATGTCATGCACGCCTCTATGCGTGGCTCGGTACACGTAGTGTCGCGACAAGCCGGGAGACTACTCGATATTGGGGAGTCAGGTATGTTTGCACAATTGCATGAGTATCCGCCGAGTGTGTTGCGCCCGGCCGTCTACATAGCGGTAATACCGAGAATGGCATTTCGTGTGCACTAGGTTTTCTTGCCAAGTGCCCGAAAATACAGTCAAGATGCACGGGCTAGGGACCTATTGGGCTTGAGGGACGGTTGACTTGGAGTGTAAGCACCCTAGCGCGCGGATCGCTGGCCTTTGAAGCATTCGCATCGCCGGGCGTGAAATATGGCGGGGAGCTTTCAAAGTACCCTAGCACGGCCCTTGGTTTGGCATGCGGAAAATGGCACGGCACCATGCCATCATGGGGCATGAAATGGGTAACGCCGTGAATAGACGAAATATAGAGCGATGATTGTTGAGCGTATTGGCGGAGCGGGTGTGCGGGTACCACATGTCCAAGGGTTGCTAGCCCCGCGCGAATGTGGCAGATTTTGAAACCCAAAAGACTTTAGTTGGCTGTACGAGGGGCTAGATGGCATCGGACGGCGGATTTGACGCGAAAACCGGCCGGTAGGCGAAATTTTAGATACTTGGGGGAAGGGCTTCCATTTGCGACTTTGTTTGCTCGAATCGGATACCGCACGGCAAAGTTAGGCGTTTTTGAGCCTCCGAAGTTGTGGCTTTCCGGCCCCTATCCCACCCACGTCAAGCATCTTAACGGCACATGCCATCACACCCACGTGCTCCCATGTTTGCGGACAGCATGTTGGGATCTTAAAAACCGCGTGTTGTGTCGCCGATTTCGGGAGTATTCACGAGCCAAAGTGTGGAAAATCCGAATTCCGGGGCGCCCGAATCAGGGTATGCCCCGAAATCGGGGTTGACCCGCAAACCCTAATACGTCATTTCGTAGCCGTGACGGGCCCTATTTGTGCCCCTATTATCGGAGCACGGTCGAGGAGGGGGCCGCAGCCCCCTCGCGATGCCTGTTGGCGCGTGCGCGGGATGGCTCGTAGCGATAGTTACAGGACGTTGAGGGAATATGAGAAGTTAATGGGAGCACGCACGGTGCCGCCTATATGAATATATCTAGTGCGCACATCAATATGTAGGAATACGTGTACGGGCACTGATTTCCTATAATAGCCCCGCCCCCCCCACCACTGCACCGCCAACACAAGTTTCGGTCCGCCTCTCCAACGAGCTAAAGTACAGTTAAACCAGAAACCCTACATGATAAACACCCGCCCTACGCGAAAGGCCCTATTTCACTAGTATCGGACTTTATGGGAAGAGTGGATGTGGCCGTGTCGTGTCTCTATCTCGTCCGACTCTCCGACTCTCCAACCGCCGCCGGAGACAAGTTCAACGAGCGAACGGATGAGCGCGACTTTGACACCAACGAACTGTATACATCGACTCTACATTCATCGCCTGTGATACTCCTACGAAGCCTGCTCTAGTGCTTGACAGCAGGTAGGGCACGGCCGGCAGCTCAGTAAGCGCACAGCTATCGAATTCGTCGCTGCTGTCGTGTCGCATGACCAATAGCAACTCGGAGCCCATGGCGGGCAAGGTCGAATTCGAGGGGGAGGAGGAAGATGGCGGGGGGCTTGGATCACCTAAACCTCCGTGCCTACGAAGGAAGTTAGCCTGGGTCCTGCTTGGCCTTCTTGGGGTGAGATAGAGCTCATCAACCCACGATTCTCCTGCCAAGGCGTACTGTCCCCCCCCCCCCCCCCCCCCCCCCCCCCCCCCCCCCCCCCCCAAAAAAAAAAAAACATAAAAAAAATAAAAAAAAATAAAAATGAAAAAATAATAAAAATCTGATGCTATAGAAATAACAGGGTCGTAGTGGACGTTGCTGGGGCTGTACTTTTGGACAGGCTCTAGCGCTGGTTGGAATAGGCGCGGGCGTCGCGGTGGCTATAATTCAAGGAAGGAGACCCTCGTTTGACGATTTTGAGGTGCCTCCGTCGGTGTCGACTGTCTTCGTGAGCGCGGCCGAGCTGGACGCGATGATGCGGGCGCCGCAGAGTGTTACTGTGCTGGACGCGCGGGGGGGCAACTCGTTCTACGCTATCGAAGATCCCGCGTGGGGGAACTCGATACCAGGCAAGTGGCAGCCAATGCGTCGGTGTGTTGCTAGTTTGGATAAGAGCGTCATTGTTTTCTTTTGCTCGTCATACCGGAAGCCGGAAGGGTCACCGTAGCTGAGAGGGCTGGCTGTTTGGGTTTCGGGATTTCACCGTCAGGCAGTCAGCGGGTGGCGTGGAAGGAGTTCACTGATACTCGCACGGGGAAGCTGCTTCCCGCAGAACGCCAGCAACAGATCTTTCAGTCGAAGGGGGTCAGGTGGGGTGCGAGCGGGGCCTCTCTCACCTAAATTATTTGCTGTCCTTTATTGGTTTGTGCCAATAGTAATGAATAACTGCAATGTTAGCCACAATTTTCAATGCATTGTGGAATCAAAATTTCATTATACGCGCACGTAGACATCCCTCAGCCATGTGTGAATGTTCGCGTTTCTGTTTACAGCATGGGCGTCCCTGTTGTTGTCTACGGCGCTTGGTCATCCAAGAGGTCGTGGGGTGAGGAGGGACGCATCTACTGGCAGCTGGACTACCTAGGCCACACCAATGTGCCCCCGCCCCCTCTGTCTCCCCCCTATGCCCTCCGCGCATTGACCACCGTTCACGACGAAGCCACGCTAAAACGTGGGCAACGCAAAGGCGATGAGGATATCCTTGTTCTCGATTTCCACACTGCTTTCAACTGACCATTTCGAATGCATTGCCTGTGCAGGTCAGCATGCTGTACGGTGGTATCTATGCCTGGCTGGACGAAAACCCTGAAGTAACCCTCCCCTCATCGCCACCCAATGTTCCATCTTCGCTCCCTTTCTGCTCGCCTTAATTCTTCTGAAGAGGCATCATATGTATGAATGCTGCTTCGACGACATTGATTTTGGAACATGTATGCGATGATAAACTAAATAAGTAGCACATTTCACTGTCATTTCAACAAAATTGGAATTGAGTGACCGAAATCAGCTGAATTTCGCGAATTCAGGTGATGGCGCTTTGCGTTTCTTATTCACAGTCAATCATCACTGCTTGGAATCGAGTTTCGTGTTTTGATTCTAATGCAACGTATGCATCCATTGTCCATAAATATTACTGTTGGATTCATGTATTTTATTTATGTTCATGGATTTCATTATGATATGATTTATTTGTGGTTTTGAGTCACCTGACAACTGTTTGTCACACATAGCTTTATGTTAAACAACAGGTGGCCCTTTCTTTGGAAAACGCAATGAAAGTAACCTTGTTGACTCCTTGACGTGCGGTCTCTCTGATCCCCATTCACATCTTTCTGAATTTCAGTGAGTAGCGATCGTGGGAATTAACGCGAGGTGTGGCCCCGTTCAGGTTCATTTGTTTATCTGTGTCTGGCCCATCTTGTTGCCCTTCTTCAGGGCAAAGCAACACCTGCCCCTGGTAGCTTTACTAGCGTGACTGTCCACGAGGACCGCAGAGCAAGGACGGAGGCTATAAACGCGGAGCTCAGCTCGGGCATCGCAAACGGTTCCATTGTTGTGCTTGATGCGAGGGGAAAAAATGTAAGCACCCACCCCCATGTCATCAGTCTCTCCTCAACCCAACACGCACACACAGACACGCACACACGTACTCTCTCTCTCGCTTTCGTTCTTTCACACATACACACACACGCGCGCGCGCAGTAATTAACGCGTGGGTATCTGCAGAAGTACATTGGAATGGAGTCCGTTATGATAAGATATTCAAAAGCGCAGTATTCTTGATCGGAAGTGATCATCGCCTGATTAATAGCGAGAATAAAGACCCAGAACTTCTCTAACCACTTTGCGTGACAAGCAAACGAAGTGCCACTGCGCTGTCAAATACGTGCACTGTCTGAATAACTTTGTTAGTCATTTAGCACGAGAAGCAATGCAGTAGCGCCATTGCCTCTTAGTACCAATTGGCTACCAATAATTCCGCTGCCTTAACATGTATTAATGTACCTCCCCTTCGACGGCACTGCTTGTGTGTATCAGGAGTTTGACGGGGATACACCGTATGGGTCTGCGCGAGGAGGGCATATCCCCGGAGCCAAGTCTTACACCTGGTGAGAGGGCTGTGGTGAGGCGCACAGCGGCAGTGCTGAAGAAACGCGTGCGGGCGCTAAGGTTGTAGTGTTGGTGGGTGTGCAGGCGGAATGTGTTTGACTCTGGCGGCAATCTGCGACCCGCGGGGGATATCACGGAGGACATGGCGGCGCTGGGAGTGGGCAATGAAACGACCATCATCCCCTACTGCACCGGCGGCATCCGTAGCGCCTTTTTGTATGCGGTGCTGCGCTGGGTGGGGCTCAACCAGGTAGCCAACTATGACGGGTCTTGGTGGGAGTGGGCCGGCAACCCCAACCTGCCTGTCGGCACAGCCACCGGCGACTCATCATTCGGTTGAGGCTCAGCATGGGGGTGCCACGCCACCAGCACTATCACCGAGTGGGACTAGTCCATGCGTGGCTGGTGTGATGGCCACATCGACGTTTGGGATATCATGAAACAAATTTACATCTTTCCATGCGGACCATCTCATCGACCTCCACAAGAGACGAAGACGTACAACGCGATGGCGTATCGTCTCTGCGGTGATGTCATACGCGCGCATATATTTGCCCTCATTCTAATATAGATACTCTCCTCCACAAAAGTCCGGACAATATTTCGCACCTTACCAAGTAGAAAATGTAACCATGCGTCGATTTTATTGACAAGTATCCTGAAATCCCAGGCAATGCTTTTGCGCGCAAAATGGAATGCGCCGACAACTGTGAGGGGCGAGGGGCGAGTTCGAACACGGTTGGGCTTGTGTATTTGGGGTTATCGCGCCCGTACCCGTGCTCTTTCAAACAGACGCCGTGCTGGTGAGACGAAAAGAGTAACGGGCGCACAACGCCGCGATGGAGGGAAGAGGCGTTTGGTAGGCCGCTGTGGGGGAAACGCACGAAATCGCGTATGTACACTCTTCCCATAAAGTCCGTTACTAGTGAAATAGGGCCTTTCGCGTAGGGCGGGTGTTTATCATGTAGGGTTTTTAGGGTTTAACTGTACTTTCGCTCGTTGAAAAGGCGGACCGAAACTTGTGTTGACGGTGAAGTTAAGGGGGAAGCGGGGCACAAATGGGGCCCGTCACGGCTACGAACTGACGTATTAGGGTTTGCGGGTCAACCCCGATTTCGGGGCATACCCTGATTCGGGCGCCCCGGAATTCGGATTTTCCACACTTTGGCTCGTGAAAACTCCCGA
Source organism: Tetraselmis chui (assembly GCA_026401115.1). Lineage (NCBI taxonomy): Eukaryota > Viridiplantae > Chlorophyta > Chlorodendrophyceae > Chlorodendrales > Chlorodendraceae > Tetraselmis > Tetraselmis chui. The sequence continues at coordinate 5,724 of JAPMLY010002527.1, forward strand.
AATCGGCGACACAACACGCGGTTTTTAAGATCCCAGCATGCTGTCCGCAAACATGGGAGCACGTGGGTGTGATGGCATGTGCCGTTAAGATGCTTGACGTGGGTGGGATAGGGGCCGGAAACCCACAGCTTGGGAGGCTTAAAAAAGCCTATTTTCGCCGTACGGTGTCCGATTCGAGCAAACCAAGTTCCAAATGGAAGCCCTTCCCCCTAGTGAACATCAGTTTTCACCTTAATTTACGCCTTCCGGCCGGTTTTCGCGTCAAATCCGCCGTCCGATGCCATCCAGCCCCTCGTACAGCCAACTAAAGTTTTTAGGGTTTCAAAATCTGCCACATTCGCGCGGGGCTAGCAACCCTTGGACAGGTGGTACCCACACACCCGCTCCGCCAATACGCTCAACAATCAGCGCTCTGTATTTCGTATATTCACGGCGTTACCCATTTCATGCCCCATGTTGGCATGGTGCCGTGCCATTTGCCGCATGCCAAACCAAAGCCCGTGCTAGGGTACTTTGAAAGCTCCCCGCCATATTTCACGCCCGGCGATGCGAAAGCTTGAAAGGCCAGCGATCCGCGCGCTAGGGTGCTTACACTCCAAGTCAACCGTCCCTCAAGCCCAATAGGTCCCTAGCCCGTGCTCCTTGGCTGTATTTTCGGGCACTTGGCAAGAAAACCTAGTGCACACGATATGCGGATATGCCATTCCCGGTATTGCCGCTCTGTAGGCGGCCGGGCGCAACACACTCGGCGGATACTCGTGCAATTGTGCAAACATGCTGAAAGCCCAATGTCGAGTAGTCTCCCGGCTTGTTGTGACACTACGTGCACCGAGCCACGCATAGAGGCGTGCAGAACTTGCACATCCACAAGCTTCGGCATGCAAAATTTCGGCCGCAAATCCAACGTGTGTGCCCACAATAATCGGAGCGTGCCGATAGAGGTGCTCACGTCAGTGAACAACGCGCCGCGGTGTGTTGTTCGAAAGTCATTACTTCACCCCCCAATCGAATTGCATGGCCATCGCGGCTGTGCGTGGCGGGTAATTAAATGCGTGCCGCTAGAAACGGACTTTATGGGAAGAGTGCAAACTTGCCACCGATACGCGCACAACCCAAGCGCAAGCCGCTTTCGGCTACAACGTTTAAGCGATCATAATTTACTCATGTATGGTCAAAATGCTTTATAACAGGTACCGTGTGACGCGTCTTTTCAATGCGCGTCGAATGCACCTACTCCGGAGTTCAAACTCTCACAAATCAATTTGTTATAAATTATTTTAATTTACGTATTATTCCGGCAAAGCTGAGCCGCAGTGCCAAGCAACACCCATCGAAGTCGGCTCACCTCTTGAGATGATTTGTGCGGGGCTTGTCGATATATGTGTACCAATTCTTCATTCCTATTGACCTCCGAGCCTAATTCCCGACGCGTGGCACGCGTGGGGCGGGTGTGGTTTGCACAAGCACAAACCCAAGCATTCCAAACACCACCGTCAACGTGATGCGTCCCTGACGGCCAAGTTGAACCTTGCCCCTCCCCTAAGCCAATCGCCCTCGCATGTTTACAGCGTGCATTGTTTATCCAAACCTGCGTCATGTGCGTTTTTGCTCGCTTGCTTTCCAAAAAATCACCCGTGCCAGCGGCGTGAACTTCCGTGCTCTATTCACACACCCGCAAACCAAATCTCGCGCATTGACCACAGCACCCACGCCTCCAAACCCCCTCCAAAAAGACCCAAAAACTTGGTTATGTGGAACACGGAGAAGTATGCAGCTTGGTATGAGCGCTTGAGCAATGCCCAAGCGTGGCGCTCAGAATGACGTGTGTAGTTTAGACAATTTCCCGGGAATGGGCTTAATTCGACAAACTCCACCGACAACACCCGCTTTAAGCTGAGGTCTAACCACCCCGGATGGCGGCTTGCTGCTTGCTTCTGGGCTCTCCTACAATTGGGTGGTACTCGGGTATCGTCGTGCTTGACGTGGTGAGAGGGAAGCGTGTTCTTGTCTAGCTTATGCTTAACATAATGCATGTCCGGACTTTTGTGGAGGAGTGTAGCAGTGCGGTTGGTACCTTTAGGGTTTTAGAGGAAGTCAGGTCATTCGGGGAGTTGGTTGTTTGTGAGCTGCCTGCTTGTGTGCCTATACTAAGCGGTTTGGTAGTTTCGCAGTGGCCACCGTGTGACTTGCCGGTCCACCGAACGCTTCGTCATGATGTAACACCCGTGCAATTACTTGTCTCCAAAACATGTGCCCTATTGATCGCCGCGGTGCGCCAATTGTGCCGTGCTGCTTAGGGGATGCTTTGACCTGCTGGTTTTCCCATCGTTGAGTGTCGACGTGAGGCTGACCCACTTCTCACGTGATGTAATTCCCCTCTCCACTCCCCACCCCTCCTCTTCATCCAAAACTCACAGCGAATTCCACTTAAGACCGTCATGTGGGCAATAAAGACAAAATCCATTGAGCCTTTACTCTCCCTTTCATTGTTCGCAATGGCTGCGTAAATTGCGCTTTTCCCATATCATCGTTAAGATTGTATTCATCGGGATAGCGCGTCGATGACATTGATGGGCATGTTTAGAGGAAGCCGTGACCCGACTCGCACAGCCTTGCCAATTCATTGTGCACACTACAACTTAACACGCGGTAGCCACGCGGAAATGGGTACACCCCCTCATTCGTTACACATAAAATTGCGAACCACGCCATCGCAATCTGAAGTCATTGGCACGCAACGGAAAAGGAGAGTGGGTATAGTTGGAAAAATGAGGCAGCAGCCTGGGCACCCCGCGGAATAGCAATCGCTTTCCTCTTCATAAAGTTGTACTCACCGACGGGGAGCGTGGGGCCCATCCCGCCGAAGAAAATGACCACACGATTCAGTGGTGCAGCAAAAGTGGTGCAGTCAGCGTGCGAGCTTGTCGCGGCTGTGTCACCGGGACAAAGACAACGTTGCGTTGTGAGCAGTGCGACGCTTTTACCATGTTCCAGGTGAAGAGGCTTCCCAACGCTGAGTCCGTAAACTATTATGATATTCATGTATGTCTTTTGTCCCCACACTGGACCACCTAATGTACTAATCTGGTCCTGGCGCGTTTCCCGCGCTAATCTTGTGACAAATCATTTTCTGTTCCTTTCTTGTCCCCCGGCTGCCTCCTTCTTGCTCGGGCTCGGGCTGCACTGGCGCCTCGGCCTTATGCCTGCTCGGGCTTCACGGGCCGACCACCCATCGCTGCCCCCCCGGCCCCGCCCGCCGCACTCGTTGGCCACCACCAATCTGGCGCACACGCACTCCCTCACGGGCCTCCGAAAGAAATAAGACGCGTAATCAAAAGACGAGCGAACGCTGTTCCTGCAACATGCGCTTCGCCATCGAAGACAAGTCAGCGTTCCGAGTGAAGCCGCTGGCATTCCTATGCGACCGGAAGATCCACGAGCAAATAGTCTCGCCGCTGCCCGATCGGCCGTTCTTCTTGGCTGTCATCGACAGCGCCGGCACATGAAAGACGTCGATGCCGATAAAGATGTTGTCCAGCAAGCAGGCGCACCGCCGGGCGCTCCATGCAGAGCACGTCATCATGCCGCCGCCCAACGTCGCCAGTCTGAAAAACAACTTTTTCCGTCGGCACGACAAGATGCACGCCGAGCAGGACTTGCCAACGTTCGACGGGATGCGCGAAGCGGTGTATAGGCATCGGTGGAGAAGGGGCAGAGCAGCCTGCAGATGTTGGACGACGTCACCGCGGCGCTGCGTGACCTCATCTACAATCGTCGGCACTACCGCCATTCCATCCTGCTGCTAGTGCAGTCCAACAATGCCGCGCAGCTGTCGATCCAAAAGACGTTGTCGCACTTTCTCATGTACAAGCCTCGAAACAAAAAAGAAAGCACTGCCATCTTCGAGGAGTGGATAGCGATGGAGCGCACAGAAGCAAAGGCGCTCATGCGCTACGTGTTCGACAGGCCGCACGCCTTCTTGCTCGCCGACACCGGCACCGGCGAGCTCCACAAAAATTTCGACCGTATTGCTATGCACTGCGGCGTGCTCGAGAACGTCGAGAAGTACAACGCGCTCGTGCATGCGCTCATCGACACGAGCGTGATCGAGACGCAGCTAGTGCTCGGCGGCCTTATCTCGGAGGGATACTTCCTGGCCGTCAACGGCGGTATCTCCCGCGCCTTCTGCCCGCCGTGTCCGGCGTGTAGGGGTCGCTACAATAGAAGTACCTCCCGGTAGGCGCGATGGCCCGCACGCACTTGGTGCTCGAGTTGACGTTGGGCGAGCTAAACCGCGTGCAGTTTGAGATTGTCCCGTGGTCGGTGTCCGACTTCGAGTGCGTCGCGAAGATGATTCACTTGGACCCCGCGGTCGACCGCGCCATCGCCCAGGCCAACTAGTAGGGCATCGCGGGGCCCTTCCACACCTACTCGCAGCACCGGTGGATCGCGCCGTTCGGCAGCGGGTCGATGTCGATGAGCTTCAGCAACCCCTTCCACTCGCTGAAGACGCTCATAGCGTTCTTCCGCAAAGATAAGTCCGACAACGACTTGATGCGCTACGTGTCGCAAAGAGCCAACCCTATCGGTGACGCGGGCCGCTTCCAGTTCTCCGTCAACGGGGTGCTCACCCCCAACAGGGAGGTGAGCTCGAACGCGGAGGCGTACGCCGACCTACAGAAGGCCTTACACGCCTTCGGCGTGCTGGATTTCCACGGCCTCATCAACCACTCGTGTTGGACGCAAGCTACGGGCTAGTACCTCATCGCGCTGCACCTCGAGTCGAAGAGCCACAAGAGCGCGCTCTCGCAAAACGGTGTCGACGTGAGCACCAGCGTGTGCCACCTCATGGTGACCTTCGACCACCAGCTCCCCACGAGCATGATAGTCGACGTCTTCAGCCGCTGCGACAGCTTCATAATGGTGGGGTCTAACTGGCTGGTAGGAAGGAGGCAGCCGGGGGACAAGAAAGGAACCGAAAAATATTTGTTACAACATTAGCGCGGGGAACGCGCCAGGACCATATTAGTACATTAGGTGGTCATGTGTTGGGACATAAGACATAAATGAATCTCATAATAGTTAAATGTCCCCCCCGTAATCATCCGCCAAGAATTCCATCCCCGCCACTTTCTCCTTGTCCTCCACCTTCGCCTCCGCGCCCCCCGCGGCTTGGAAGCTACTCTCGTCCGCGCAGGTCTCTTGACAATATTCCAGCGACCCGGGCGCGACTTTGTTGCACTCCTTGTGGCGTTGCACACTGTCGCCGTCGGCCATGGCATGGCATGTTAGCAGCACCGCGCTGAATCCGAGACTCATTAAGATGGACCCCAATCGGCGGTTATCCGGTAGAGCGGACGGCGGAGAAGCGACGCGCTAGCGCTTCCGCAAGTTATGCGGAATGTAAGGAAGAGGCACACCTCAGTTGCGAACGAGTCAAAAGCCGGGGGTGTTTTCTTGGAAAACAGCATGGATTGAGGTGGTGATGCGACGAGTCTCCAGATTGTAGATAGGGTAGCCAAAGGCGTTATGTGGGTAGCCAACCATGACGCCCCGGAACGCTTTTTCGCTAAGTTTACGACGCAACTTGTCGGGCACCTTGGCGAAGACGGTGCATCCGGAGACTCGAAATCTGGAGGCATCGGGCGCTGACGACGTAAAGAGAGTGAGTGGGACGCCTCCGGTAAGGCCAACGGAGCGACAATATGTACGGTTGCGCAAGTCCACAACCGTGATGACAGCGCACGGCCACATAGAGTTCGGGACGGCCATGCTGTGGAGCATCGCAAATGCATTGTCCTTGATTGCGCGCCAGGGTCGTTCGGCCTTGTCGAGTATGTGGTGGGCACGGGGATCCAAGATTTTTACACCCACACCCATGCGAGCACACATCTGCCGGGTCGGGGCGGCCTCAAAACCAAAGTCCGAGTCAAACGTGATGACGGGGGCAAACGCGCCGGACTGAGAATCTTGGCGTGCATGGAGGTGACGCGGCTCCAACGGGATGTTTTCCAGTTATGTGCACGTATCATCTTTGGACTTCAAGAACCGCACCCACATGTAGTGTGCGTGGTGATCGATAACGAGCATGCAATATCGGAGGCCATGGGGGGATGGGACGTTCACATGGCCCCATATGTCAGAGGAAAGGTTCTATAGCTATCTAACTATGGGCAATGTACGCCCGTACAGTTAACTATACGCCCGTACACAGCTTCAGAATTCTAAGCACACAGAAGCGAAAATTTGCCAATGGATCATTTCCGTACTGGACACGAGGGCCAATGTGTATGCAAAGAGCTCATTAGAAGTTGGTGGTCGGCGGTTGTCCGATGGCGCCGCCACACTTGTCACCATCACCACCGCTCCACCTCAATTGACTAGCGTACGTGCGGCATGCCGCTCGAAACAAACACCCCGGTTCAGGGGACCTACCTGCAAGTGAGAAGAATACGGAATACTTGCAGCGATTGTAGTGTTATTGTTTGTCCTAGCACTTGCCCTAGGGATTGCTTCAGCACTCACGTTGCTGACCACCTAATGGCGGCCGGTTGGGCCCCCACCCGGTAAGTAATTATAGCGATAGGCGCGGCCAACATAACCACACGGAGTCACCTCTCCGCCGTGTAAGCCTTTTAATACTACCTTGCCCCAAAATATGCGTGCAAGAACTCACCAGTAGCAAGATCGACGGGCATGTGAGACGCCGAAAGAATATCGGCGGGCCGCAGTACGGGCGTACAATGGGTTATCCTCCATGGCCCGACGGTTGCGCATCGCACACCCACCCCGTGCCGCCCACAGCGTGTCGTCCTTGACCTAAACGATCACAGAAATAAAGCTTAGCCCTAGAGTTTGCGTTTTGGGCATAGGGTGGTGAGAAGCTTGGCGAGATATAGGTTCACTGGGCGTTCCGCCGTGATGGCGCCGGATGCCGACTTACTGCCGGCGCCATTAGGTTAACTGTTGCCTCCGGCGACCATATCAGACCAAAAGGGACGTGTGTGGAGCATGTAGCTTTAAGGGCTCTAAAATTCTCGGACGTTTGGGTGTCACTCGACGCGGTCGACAAAAATATGTATTTCACTATACGCCCGTACAGTACTATACCCGATGTAAGATAGATAGGGGGCGGGATGGTTTTGTGCAAGGGGTGGTGTTGCGGGGTGCAGCAGTGGCCTTGTGGAGCAAACACGACTTCTAATAGACATTGTTTATAGAGCTGGCTAATGCTGGGCTAGTTGAGACACCGTGGGTAATGATGCATATTAAGATGTCCAAACCGGCGGTGCCACAATATTGGGTCGCGCTGGGCAGTGAGGGCAAACACTGACGCTTTTACTAGTTTGTGAATCCACAGGAGGTCTTTGGGGCAGGAGGTAGAGGCCGCTGTCGTATGGCTTCAATACACCCATTTATGTGGGCACCACAGTCAGTCCAATATCAGCGTCAATCGGGAAAATGAATTCACAACCGCTATGTGACTGCATTCAACTGACATTGAGGAGGCGACTAATGTGCTAAGCAAAGCGAGAGGAGAGGTCATGGGTGTATAACGTATGAATTGTGCGGTGGATGATATGGCCGGACGCCAAGAGGATGGAAAGCCGTAATGTGCAACTGCCCTTAATGTCAACACCAACCCCACCAATACGCGATGGAGTAGAGGGCGGATCGAACGTAACGAAATCATGTCGAAACGCGATTAAGTTGATCGAGCATGCGGAGTCAACCACCCAAGACTGAGATGGATCACAACATGGGGCGATGGAGGATGAGAACGCGACAAAAGTAAAAGGGACACTCACCTTAGTGTCGTCGCATTCATCAGCGCATTCCTCGAGGTTGGGTAGGAAGTCAGGGTCGTCTGTGGGGACGTCGCTCAATAGTGCAGTGTGCGCACATGCATAGCTACCAAGGGTGCCATAATTTTGAACGACCATCTTGCGTTTAGCGAGGGTCCACTTCAGAAGGGCGTCATCCGAGGATGCGCACGAGGACAAGATGTGGTTTAATCTACCACATGCGCTGCACTTGTTGGGGAGACAACGGCCACAACGAGTGCCACAGGAGCTGTGTCCGCGTCCGCTGTTCGAACCGTGACCAACAGCGACAAACGCGGAGATGGGAGGGGCGGAAGTGTCAAAGGCGGGTGGGCCCGGAGCAATAACTTCCTCGTCCATGTTATGCGCCATGTGGAGGATGTTGGCTCACCATGAGGAGGTAGTTTGTGTCGAACGCGCTGATGTCGCACTGCTTGACATGTCCGAACGGCCTAGTGCTCGATGTGCCACGCAGCATGAGCAGTCCCAGATTTTGGGGGTGGATGGCTGCAAAACCATCAATCAGTTCACACGCCTCATTGTAGTCGTCGAACGTCTATCTCATGAAGTGGGCGTAATCGGCCAGGGACTAACCGAGGCGCTGCCTGAGCATGAGGCTGTCCGACATAGAGAGAGAGAGAGAGAGAGAGAGAGAGAGAGAGAGAGAGAGAGAGAGAGAGAGAGAGAGAGAGAGAGAGAGAGAGAGAGAGAGAGAGAGAGAGAGAGAGAGAGAGAGAGAGAGAGAGAGAGAGAGAGAGAGAGAGAGAGAGATAGAGAGAGAGAGAGAGAGAGAGAGAGAGAGAGAGAGAGAGAGAGAGAGAGAGAGAGAGAGAGAGATAAAGAGAGAGAAAGAGAGAGAGCGGGCGATGGACTTGTAGTCCAGCCGTTCACATAGGATGTCCCATGTTGCAGTCGCGCAGTCGGGGCGAGCAGATGAAACGCACTTCATTGCCTGGTCAACGCGCTTGTTGTCGCTGGCAGCATGGAGCAAGAAGGTGTAGGCGTAGTATTGTTGTGCCTGCTCATCAAGCCATGCGCCCGACTCGCGGATGGCTAACTGGGGAATGAGGTACGTTGCTTTAAAGGAGAAAAAGTTGAAGAAACTCCTATGCTAGTGCTTGAAGTCCTAGTTTGGCCCCATGGTGGGGACTGCCATCTTCATGGACCGGTTGAGGGCGTCCTTGTCGAAACCGGTTGCTTCATGGGCAGTACGGCCGACGACCACCGGGTCAAGGGTGGGGAGACGCCCGCCACGGCTATTGTGAGCACAACGCTGGGCAAGGGAAGAATGTTGGCTAGGAAAGGGAGGAAGCGGGCCACCATGGAATGGAGAGTGACCGAACACTGCATGCGACGGACCGTACGGGTGCCGGCGGCCACGCGACGTGGCGACGTGGTGCGGCTGGGCAGTCGGGAAGAGGGGGCCGTGGGTGGGAGGGGGATAGCCGAGATGAGGGTAAGGTGGAGGTGGTGGGAAGGGGTCCATGGAGTGATCATCGCCCGGGGGTTAGCGCTGCGCATCGCAACGGCGCTGAACGACATGGGTGTCGGCAGCAGCAGTTGCAACAACAGCGTCGGCCGTCTACGCGTCCAGACGAGCGTTTATGAGCGCCATTTGCTGAAGGATAGGCGTGAGCGTATCAAGGGTTGGGTTGAGAGAGCTTTGCTGGGAGTTGGGGTTATGGGAATCGCCAAGCGCGAGAGGTGGAGAGTCGGCGGAACGAGTTTTCGGTGCCATTGCGAAGGAGGAAATAGAGCGACATGCATTGGTAAGAACCACTAGCGAGACTTGTGCCTAATAATGGTTTTAGAGAGACGGCCTAATGCCCGCCGACCCCTCGGCGTGTAGCCCCGGGGTGTCTCGAAGTAACTTTTATGTATCCTCCACCCAGTGTGGGGCACAAGTCTAGGCCACGGCCACTTTAGGTGGAGTGATGCGCTTGCGGCTGAGTAGCGAAATAAATATGTAAGCTATTTAAGCTAGGGTTGTCGTGCACCTTGTGTATGCGTATTTATCCAGTAGTGCGCCCCCCCTTCTCCTGCTTGGACATGTGTACACCATGTCCACACACGACGAGTGCGTCGGTGTGGGTGGCTGCCCGGCGTCCTCGAGCGGCTGACTTAAGTGAATGGTGTGGTGGGTTTTAAAGCGCAGTTTATATTGGCGATACCGCCTACTACAAGGTGAAAGTACTAAGTTATTATGTGAACTTGCCTTCTGCGGAAGAGGTGGCGATCGCAGCTCGCCGAACCAGGTTGTCGCGCGTGAGTGACGTAAAGATGGGGCCCATAACACGTTGAACCGTGCAGACACGATTAATATGGAAGGTATTGAAATTGAAATTGAAATTGTTTACAACATGTCCCGGCAAACTGGACCGAGTGCTGTCTCACGGGCCACTCTACTTCGCCATACATGACTTATTAGCAAGTTGGGCCCGGGTCTCTCCGACCAGGTATATTTCTTATCGGCACACCTATTTGCAATGTGTGTCTCGACGTTCCTCGGGAGTATATAACTGCAAGCAACCTCAGTAATTGCCACAGTCCCCCCACCTAAGCAGTAACAGCGTAATAATTTTGTAATCAAGAAAAAGAGATCTAAAAATAAATCCACTTGTCTAGAAATGCAAAACTAAACTGCTGCTCGACCTTCACGATGCACGGCCCGCTCCCACCGAACCGGGGTGTCGACCGGCCAAGGCCGGTCGGCGTTCGGGAGGGACGACGGGCCAGCCTAATCTAGCTCCCGCGTGACTTCCGTCTTGCCGAAGGTAGGAGGGGAAAGGCTGGCAAAAAATCCCTCCTCTCGCGGTCGCTCGTCGATCCCGCCGCTCCATCCCGTAAACCCCGCCCCAAGGTCTTGCCGCGTCCACCGACGCGGCGGTCCTCCGTGTCGAGGTCCCCCATCACCTCGAGGACAGGTGGGGGGGACCGAGACACACAGACATAGAAAAAACTAGCGCTCCTGCCTCCGCGCCTGAATTTTCCCCGCTCAATTCCCCGGTTTTTCTCTGTCTGGTACCCGGGTACCTGTCGATTTTCCGGCATGTGGCCGTACCCTCCCCCCTCTGATCGCGCGTCCACCGAGCAGCCTTTTCTTGAGCGGGGGCCTCCGCGCTCACCCGGGCCCACGCTCAAGGACCCCTAGGAGTATGAAGGTTTGTCGGGGTAGTGGGTGTCGAAGGAGGGGGGGGGCAGGTCACCGTAGCCGGATCCGGCGGGCCGCGGGCGCCCGGAATTAAACAAAACCCTCCGTGCCGGGTTTTCCGGCGGCGCCGACCCAAAGGGTCGTCGCCGCCAGATCGTGTCGCTCCTCCCATCGCGATTGTCCTCCTTGCCGTCTCAGCTGACTCCTCCCCCCGGGAGATGACGCTGGACGACGTAGCGACGCGCTAGTGAGCGCCCTACCCTGGTGCTGCTCCCCAACTAGCTCGACGCCGGGTACGGACATTATTTTTAGTATCCAAAAAAGCCCTCCGTACAGGGCTTTCCGGCGGCGGCTGATCCTGAGGATCGCCGCCGCCTCATGTAGCCGCTCCTCCGTCTGCGACTCGCCACTGTCATGTGTCATGTCTTGCCTCACCCCTCGGTAAGGTTCGACCGGCACATGGCTGGTCGACAGCTAGCGAGCGCCCTTTCCTGGCGCTGCTTTCCGGCTGGCCACCACCTGCTCCAACACCCGCCTCCCACCGCTGATCCGGCCGTACCCTCCTCGCCATCAAACGCTGCCGTAGTACAGGCCCCACTCCTAAAAGTAAGCCTGTATCTAGGAGTATCTGTAAGCGAAAAAACATATCGGACGGGCCGAGCGGGAGATCTTGGCGCCGGTAGTGCACAGAAATTATTTTTTCAAAAGCCCTCTGTACAAGGCTTTCCCGACAGCTGCTGATCCCACGGATCGAGCTGTCGGCCCTCTTAGCCCCCTACCGTGCCAGGCCTGGCACGGCTACGGGGTTTCCAGCGCCCACCACGGGGAGGTGAGGGGATGCCGACGGGCCTGCGAGCGCACCCCCCTCCGCCGCCGGCGGGCGCTTATGGAAGGTAACTAATGCAAACGTTGTTACAATCACAGTCACGCAAATAGGACAGTCACAGAGACCACCAACCCGAGGCGTGGTGTCGGGACAACATAAGTGAGACTGTTGTAGACTAGCGACATCTATGTACCGAATCAAACAAGTTATCGGTATGTCCGATCTAGACATATACTGATCACATCTAGAATAGCTTAAAGTAGCTATCTGCAACTAATAACTAGAAGCTATTACTTACAACAAGTCAGCATGTGTGTGTGTGTGTGTGTGTGTGTGTGTGTGTGTGTGTGTGTGTGTGTGTGTGTGTGTGTGTGTGTGTGTGTGCACCCGTGTGCGTCTTACGTCAAGCGCCCACTCCACAGCCTCACACACACCCATCGCCACCATCCTCATACTCCCCCGATGGGAACACACACCATACCGACATCCCAAATACATCGACTCCCCATACACCCACCACCTATACACCCTTCCCAATGACGCAAACACCTTCCTACCCCCCGACCAAGACACAAGCATCCCCACCCCCACCCTATTCGGCACAGGCTCGATGGTCGACATCTTCTTCGTCGCCATCCCCCTCGCACTCTCCATCTTACCCTCACACACAGCCATGACCACCCTCCACAACACACTCGAGTCAATATAAAACACACACCTCCCCAACTCCACCATCACCATCCCTCCTCCACACCTCCTCGACACCTATTTACCCCACTCGGCAGGCATCTGCCATCTCCCCCCCAACCCCCCCCAACCCCTTACTTATCCCCTCCCGGAACGCACGAAACTAACATACTCCCCCACCATAGGAAATCTTGCATAAAATTGGCAGGACTTCGTATACACGGACGGCTCCAAGAAGGGAGGCTCCTACCCCCTCGGAGCAGCCGCCACCCATCCCGCCTCGAACACCCGCATCAAAACTCTGGTGACCTCTACTCCTCCCGCACACACCATCAATCGCGCTGAATTAGCATGCATGGACATAGGCCACCAACTCGGCCATACCCACCTCCCTACAGACAATGCGTGTTCCCTCCGCCTCATGCAAGGCTACTTGAATTGCCCATCCGCTTAGAGACACAACATCCACCGCGACACGCTCCTCTCCATCACACACACCCTCAAAACCCGTTGCAACGCAGGTATCCGCACACACCTCGGAAAAATTGAAGCACACAACCCACTCACTAGGAAACGACCTCGCAAGCACACTAGCTAACCAAGTTGCAAATGGACACCCATTCGACACAACATACACCATAGGCTCAGATGTCATATCCTAGCCCATTTAGCTAAGTGCTAGCATCTGACATTATTTATTTCCTCTAAATGATACTTGAATCTTAGCGATATTCAGTGACTTTTTTATTGTCTGCACGGCAGTACCATTGTATTGCCATATTTTCCCTAGACAGTAGAGAGTTACTAGCAGTATCTCTTCTAGATAGTTCGTCTCTAGATAGTCCCGATAGCTTGTGCGATAAGGTTAGATAAACGGTACAGACAATCTCAAATAATTTGTATCGCTAGTAATAGTTTGGTTTAGTTAGCAGACAACACAAGCTACACGTTCTAAGGTTGTTTCTAGAGCACCTGAGGCGTGGATATTTAGATCGGGGACAAACTAGTCGAGGGAGAGACCGAGACCGGTACAGACCATATTTACGCCACACCCATATTGTAAGAAACCATTTTCCTAAGACAATCTTACTAATTCTCTCTACGCTCTATAATTAGATCCAGAGATTAGGTTCTACTATTAGTCTAAGGTTGCCAACTTAGCACAACCAAAGTAGCACCTCACAGGTGGTTTCGGAGCCTCTAAACAGCTAGACGAGACGAAGATGTCTAACCGACCAGGAGAGAGACTACCACAGGAAGTCGATGGTCGACCAGAGGGGGCGCCTTCTAGGCCGACATAGCCGACGTCGACAGATGGTGGAAGACAAGCAGTGCGAGAAGGATCGAGTCCCACGATGGAGCCTATGTCGGTATGCGTCACCGAGATGCTACAACGTCTAAGTAACCGAGTTGACACTTTTTCGATTGAGCTATCCTATGAGCGTGACCACGTCGACAACGGCTTCAGGCATTTTGAAGGACGAGTGAACATAAGCCGAGAGACGGAGAATTTTCTTCGAGGAGAACAATTGAGATCGGAGAGGACGCGAGAGATGCCGAGCATGATGCCGAGCGACGTCAAACCAGCCAAGATCACGAGCATCGCTACGACTAACATCGATGAGCTGAGAAACTGGTTCCAACATGCACGAGGGTATCTACGGTATCACAGCGTTAACTCCGAAGAACATAGATGGGGATGATAGCTCGTAAAAATATCAAGCTTGGTGCCAACAACCCTTAATAGGGTTTGCCAGAAGTCGCTCATAAACCGGGGTTCTCGACCGGATATTAATTTCCGCGGTAAGCCAAAATGCCGAAAAACAGCGCGTTGCATAACTTTCGCTAATTGCTCCGTTGTAATCGTTTTCGTAACTGGCTCGACAATCGTCCGTTTCGTAAGCATACATGCGAATACCACCACAACATCATACCCATCGCACTCATGATGGTCCGTAATCATGTCAAGCGATATGTGCTCAAAGGGCATGGTCGGTACCTCGTGCGATTGAAGGAGTCCATAAGGCTTGTGTCGCGCTGCCTTGTTACGATGGCAGGTAACACAGTTGCGTACATAGTGTTGTACTGTCCGCTTCATGTTAGGCCACCAAAACGTCCGGGTCACTGGTGCCAATAGTCCGATAACACCAGGATATCCCGCGGTCGGTGCGTCGTGTAGTTCGTACAGTACTCTTGATCGCAATGTAGAGACGTTCGGTACATACAGTCTAGTCCCGTAGGCGTACAAGAGTCCATTTGATTGACGTACCAGCCAGGTAGGCAGATATTTCCGGGTAAGCATGTATTTATCCGAGTCATAAGCGTTTTTGATTTCCGCATGAAGTCAAGAGTCAAGATGCAACTAGGATTCCAAGGAAACAATCTCCGCGTGTAACTCGCATTCTGCTTCGTCGTTGGTCCAATCGCGAAACATTTGCATCTTCTGTAGTGAGTTCTTCATGTCAGGTCGGCGAGACAGAGCCTCTGCATCGTTGACTGCTCCCTTCTTGTACACGATGTCCATCTGTCGCCGATAAAGCGCTAAAACTTGAAGTCATCGCACCTGTCGAGTAGACATATCGCGCTCCCGAAAGAAGTGTCGCAACGTGTCGTGGTCCGTAATTACCGTAAATCCCGCCGCGCCATCTAAGTAGCAACGGAATTTCAGTAGAGTGTCGCGAACTGCCAGTAGCTCTTGTTCGTGGACATGGTAGTGTATCTCATGCTTGTTCCTCTTTCGAGCATGGTACGCGACATGTTGGAATCCAATACCTTGGTCTTGTAACAACACATCTCCTACGGCAAATCCAGAAGCATCCGTTTACAGAGTGTACCTTGCATTAGGAGAAGTTTCAGGAATTACCAGGATTGGTGCACGTACCATTGCGTCGTTAATTTGCTCGAATATTGATTGGGCTTGAGGGGTCCAGCGAAATTCCGGTGTCTTCTTGGTCATATCCGTTAATGGGGTTGCTAGGGCTGCGAATTGGTTGATAAACCTCCGGTAATATCCAGCAAGTCCCAGAAATCCACGTACTTTTGTCACAAATTTCGGCCGGGGCCAATTATGTACTGCCTCCACCTTGTCGGGGTCCATTCGGATCTGTCGAGCTTCTTGCACATGTCCCAGGAAGTTGACGCTCGATCGTCCGAAGTAACACTTGGAGAGTTTGATATGCAAATGGTGTCGCTGCAACTCTCGAGTCGAATATGCTCGAGGTGTTCATCGGCCGTCTGACTATACACTTTTACCATAAAGTCCGATACTAGTGAAATAGGGCCTTTCGCGTAGGGCGGGTGTTTATCATGTAGGGTTTCTAGGGTTTAACTGTACTTTAGCTCGTTGAAAAGGCGGACCGAAACTTGTGTTGACGGTGAAGTTAAGGGGGAAGCGGGGCACAAATGGGGCCCGTCACGGCTACGAATTGACGTATTAGGGTTTGCGGGGCATACCCTGATTCGGGGCATACCCTGATTCGGGCGCCCCGGAATTCGGATTTTCCACACTTTGGCTCGTGAAAACTCCCGAAATCGGCGACACAACGCGCGGATTTTATGATCCCAGCATGCTGTCCGCAAACATGGGAGCTCGTGGGTGTGATGGCATGTGCCGTTAAGATGCTTGACGTGGGTGGGATAGGGGCCGGAAACCCACAGCTTGGGAGGTTTAAAAAAGCCCAACTTCGCCATACGGTGTCCGATTCGAGCAAACAAAGTTGCAAATGGAAGCCCTTCCCCCAAGCAAACATCAGTTTTCACCTTAATTTACGCCTTCCGGCCGGTTTTCGCGTCAAATCCGCCGTCCAATTAAGGCTAGGGATCAGCCATCGATGCATCGTCGATAGTATCATCATCACCCACTGATGGTGCCATCGATGTGATAGGTTGCGTCATCGACATCGACACGATGCCAGTAGTGCTAGTATCAATGCCATCAATTATCAAAACAATTGGAAAATGTTGATTATCAAAGACCGATGCATCGATATATCGTCCCAAATATTGATACATCGGCGATAATATCAGCATAGATTGCCATCGATGTCAACATCCCAAAATATCAACACCATCAACATCGACAGTCCAAGATATCGATACTATCAACATCGACGTTTCAAGATATTATTACCATCAACATCGACCAAATTCACTTGATCCCTAGCCTTACGTTCGATGCCATCCAGCCCCTCGTACAACCAACTTAAGTTTTTAGGGTTTCAAAATCTGCCACATTCGCGCGGGACTAGCAACCCTTGGACAGGTGGTACCCGCACACCCGCTCCGCCAATACGCTCAACAATCAGCGCTCTATATTTCGTCTATTCACGGTGTCACCCATTTCAACCCCCATGTTGGCAACTTGGCATGGTGCCGTGCCATTTGCCGCATGCTAAACCAAGGCCCGTGCTAGGGTACTTTGAAAGCTCCCCGCCATATTTCACGCCCGGCGATGCGAAAGCTTGAAAGGCCAGCGATCCGCGCCCTAGGGTGCTTACACTCCAAGTCAATCGTCCCTCAAGCCCAATAGGTCCCTAGCCCGTGCTCCTAGGCTGTATTTTCGGGCACTTGGCAAGAAAACCTAGTGCACGCGATATGCCATTCCCGGTATTGCCGCTCTGTAGGCGGCCGGGCGCAACACACTCGGCGGATACTCGTGCAATTGTGCAAACATGCTGAAAGCCCAATGTCGAGTAGTCTCCCGGCTTATCGCGACACTACGTGCACCGAGCCCCGCATAGAGGCGTGCATAACCTGCACATCCATAAATTTCGGCCTGCATAATTTCGGCCGCAAATCCAACGTGTATGCCCACAATAATCGGAGCGTGCCGATAGATTCCAAGTGGGTGTTCAGGCTGAAGCGCGATGCCAATGGGCAGATTGCAAGGTACAAAGCAAGACTTGTGGCTCGCAGGTTTACTCAGGAGAAGGGTGTGAACTACCACGAAACCTTCGCTCCCACAGTGAGGGTAATTTCTATTTGAACCTTGCTCGCACTTGCTGCTTATAATGATTGGGAGATGGAGCAAGTTGCTGTGGTGACGGCGTTCTTGGAGGCCGATACCGAGGAGGAAATCTACATGAAGCAGCCGGAAGGATTCGTCACACCGACATCAATGGAGAGGAGCGAGTGTGCTTGTCGAAGAAATCATTGTATGGCCTCGAGCAAGCTCCTAGGAACTGGAATAAGACGACAATCACATAATGGCTAGAGGAGTATGGCTTCAGCCAATCCAAGGTAGATCCCGGCATTTACGTCTTCATCAAGGAGGGTGAGCTTTATCTCTTGGCGTTGTACGTGGGCGACAGCATCATCGTCGGACCAACGTGTAGCTTCATCGTTGGGTTCAAGTCGGCTTTCGGCGAAAGGTTTAACGTGCAAGACCTCGGTCCAATGTCTCGGTTGCTTGGCATGACAGTCGAGCGTGATCGTGGCAACTGCATCATTAGGATTGGACAACAACAATACGTCTTAGATATGTTGGAGCGCTTCAAAAACGTATCCTACCATCACTAAAGACAGTAAATAGATCCGAAGTACTACTAAAGTACTAATGAACCACATAACGGGGATGGGTCGGTAGCTTGTATGAGCAACGCCGACTCTCTTCGCTCCGGGCCTGGCCTCCCGATGAGCGACAGATTGGTGGACATAAGGACCGTTGAACAACATGCACCGTCCACCTCTTCCCAAGCGAGCCCAACTCACCCAGGTCAGTGGATGCGTAGCGACACCAGACGGTACACACAACAAGGCGCAGCTTTCAGAGTTTTGAAAATCGTCTCCCCGACAGCTCTCGCGCCACCCACTTTGAAATCCGACAATGTACCCACTCCAATACTACGAATAGTCAAAATCGAACATCGCTTACAAAAACACCCCCTTCCCAGGGACGGCGCGCCACACCGCGCCCCACCGAGCGTCCGGACGTTCATGTCCGCCGCCAACATCCTCCAAACCTAGGCCCCATCTGGCTTGGTCGTGTGCCGCCAACACACGCAACCCACTCGAAAACACAATATAACCCATCAAAACTCCAAACCACTCTACGAATCCCAAGCGGCCATTATGTCCTCGTTCTCTCACCTCCTCTCCACTTACATACATGTGCTCCTGCGGGACCGGAGCATGCGACTTTTGTGGATGTGGACCTCTCCAACCCCAAGACCCGCCTCGCGTGACATCCGCTCGCACCGTTCCTCACGGTGCCTCAGCCACCCCCGAACAAGCACAACTTAGGCACTGCTTTGGACCCCTCCCCCGGTCCAGGACTCCAGACCCATGTGGTCCTAGCGCCCCCCCGGTCAACTAACGACCTCGGGCCGGCCGACGACCTCTCTTCCCGTATGATCGACTCATACTTCCTTACATGCCATTACTCCACCTCCCCCCCCCACCTCGCCAGCTTCCGGCTCCGCGGTATGTTACTCCCGGACTCGACCCACCCCCCCGATACGGTGACCTCGGCCTCCTCGGTTGCCCGTCGCTGGCTACTCGAAAGCATAAACCAGGTCACCGACCTCCCTCTCCGCGTGAAAAACACGAAATGCCGTGAACTCGTCCACCACTCGCGCTTGACAACGCGCGCCACCCGTACTCCCCACCCGTCAGCACGACCGTGTTACGACGCCACCCCCCCTGTCCGACGACCTCGCATCGGGCTTTTAGGAGATGCGACTTGATATTCCTACCTCTTATGTCGCGATAGGCTTTTTGTATCAGCTCACTTCACTGCAGCGTGAACTCCACTCGACCGGTCCCACACCACCCACCGCAACGCTCTCTCCCCCCATGCTACCAAACTAAGACAACACAAAGTCATGTTCCTCCGAGCAGCCTCGATCCTTGCAATCTCATGACGACGGCTCAAATTTCGCTCCCCCCTCTTCACTGATCTATCCGGCCGAGAAGCGGTCGCCCTCATAAAGGACCTCCTCACCTCACAACTGTCGACCGAGCTCGGCCCCACTGGTACCACCCACACGACCTCACCCCCACCCTCCCGCTAGGTGGAAGACCTCCCTGAATCGGTCCAATTCCTCCTCCAATTCGCGGACGCGATCCAGCCGGTGAACGACCCACCCCGATCGAGAGCGACCCCTCCTCCCTATGGGTAAATATCCTCCACCTGCCCAATAATCCCATCCTGTCACAATCATGCTCAGTTTCACTGAACCTATTTTCTACTTCACTCCACGAACCTGTACCCCCCAGCCTCCATCTTCACAAAATCAACATCACACCCCTCCAATAAGTGGACACGTCCCAAATACCTCCTAGGCTAACACATGCCTCACGACAGTCCTCATCCAGTCCCGCTAGACCCTCTCCCTCCCATGTACCAACTCTGACGGCGTCATTCCAAACACACACAGGCTATACACACTGCTTCACCCGACCGCAAAAGAATTCACAGCCCACCACACCCCCTCCACCTCCCCCCCCACACCCCACTCGACCTCACACACACCACACATCCCTCCAAAAATTCCCGGACGGCTCCTACTTCCGCTCCCACCCCTCTCCCTCCCCAATCATCAACACCAACATACAAGTTTCACTCACTACGGAAATGTACTGCATCCTCATCTCCATCAACGGCACAGCCACAATCCCTCTCCAACACACATTCATTCACAGAGGCGCGCACACCCAATCCTTCTGCACACTCGCCATCAACCCCCACCACTACTCCAACTTTGGAAGGGCCCGCCTTTTGGACCCCGCTTTCACCACCACCCCCTCCCTAGATCCACTCACACCAAAAACAATATCCTATACCGCAACTCCCCCACCCTCCTCCTCCAATGGGCTCGCCACCTACAAAGCTGCAACCTTTCAAACCGGTGGCAAATCGAGACATCAGACTTCTCGATGATGGACGCCGCCGACGACGCCCCCCTTGACCTCACCTCCCTCCCCGACATTCAACTCTCTTCCACCATCCCCGCCCCCGTCCCTACCCAATCAAACACCCGCCACCACTCCCAAAACATCCATCCCGCCCCCCCTTCCTCCCCCCACGCCACCCCCTCCCACACCCCCACCGGTCCCCCCACACCCCCCACCCCAACACCACCCCCACCCTCCTGCCCACCATCACCGAAGACTCCACCGACCCCATGGACTCCTCTTCCTCTCCTCTCCCTCACCTCAACCCCAACCCACCCAAAACCCTCTCCAACCCTTCCACCGCTCTTCCTCCTCCTCCACCCGTCCACTCCCTCCTTCCCCCGACTCTCCTACCCGCCTCCCCACCACACCTCCCCACCTCCCCCCCCGCCCGACCACATGGACTTCCCCCCCCCCAACAACCGCCCTCCCACAGACCCCTCACTCAAACTCCCACCCACACTTCCCTCCCCCCGACCCCCAAACACTCCCCTCCCTTGACCTCGCCCCTTGACTCCCCCCCTCCCTCCCACCCACTCTCATTCCCCTCCCCCAAAACTCCCGGAACGTCAATGACTACTCAGTCGAAGACCTCGAAACCTGCTAGAGGACGACCTAGGGGAGGCCCATTCCCCCTACTCAGCCCCACCCTCCTCTAGCAGCCCAGCCACCCCCCTCGGGACACCCCCGGTCGACAAGGCCGACAATCACCCCTAACTCCCCACAGAACGGGTCTCACGGCCCAGAGGTTAGACCCCACCACCCCCCCCACGCCCCCTCGCCCGATATACGCAACCATATTGTAATCAACTCGCTTCGGGCCTCCCTCCATTTTACCTCCACCACCTGTGGTGTCACACTACACAAC
Organism: Tetraselmis chui; assembly: GCA_026401115.1. NCBI lineage: Eukaryota > Viridiplantae > Chlorophyta > Chlorodendrophyceae > Chlorodendrales > Chlorodendraceae > Tetraselmis > Tetraselmis chui. The sequence continues at coordinate 26,972 of JAPMLY010002527.1, forward strand.
TACCTCTTCGACTTAAATCTTGAAAATGGCCTACCCACTCTGTTTACATATCCCTCCGCAAGACTACTAATGGACACATATGTACGCTATACTCCGGGGGAGTCCTGGCCCTCCACCTATAGGTGTTCGCTATAGGTGTTCGAAGCTCATTCGCGATGCGATGCGATGGGTTCATATACACAAGATCTTCAAATCGGGTACCGACTTTTGGCGGTACTTGGATAAGGCGTACAACTCCGTTCCGGGAAGCGGCGGTTCTAACCCCCTTCATGCCATTCCGTGTGTACATGGATTAACACACTCCCATAGGTAACCTTGACTCCTCTGCAGTGCATTCTTTCCGGTGGGGACACTACCAGGACCTCTCCAACCTATATTGTATTGCTACCACCATAGCCAAACTCCACTCCACCGACTCTGCCTCCTATATAGTTATCACCAATAACGAGGTTGATAACTTCCACCACCATACGCTCTACCCTAGCCAATGAACCAAACTCTCTAATAGGGGCTCACCCCCCCACCAGGGCATGCCCAACAACCCCCTACTCGCCCTCACATGGCATCACACCCACTTCGGTCTCCTCCACTTAACACACTCCTCGGCAACATGGATTGACTCCCTCCACCAACCCCCCCCTCCCAACCTCCTCAATCGCTCTCTCGCTCTTTTAGCCTCCTGGAACCCCCCCGCCGCATGTCGGTGACATACGCTTACTTAAACCCCCTCGCCAGAATGACACAACTACCGCATGGTCGTGCGGAACCCACGCCCTGCTGCATACCTACTTTATCACCATAGCACCCTCCCGACCAAGCGTACAACCCCCCTTACTTCGACCCCCGTACCACCGTCTACTCCCTACACTCACTCCTATGGCACCACACCTTCCGCTCCACTCCCCTCCCAATCGGAAGACCCCAACTACTCGCCGCCCTCCACCCCCCCAACCCCTCTCCCCCCTCAGCTCCCACACCCCACCCTCCCTCACCACCTACCCCTCGCCCCCCTCCTCCCTTACCCTCCTTCCCTCCCCCCTCCCTTCCACCCCCTCATGTCGACCGCCCCCCCCGACGACCCTCCCAACCCCCCACCTCCTTTCCCTCTACCATCCTCCCAAACCACACCACCCAACCACTCCAACTGATCACCCTCAACACCCGCGGCCTCCACACTTCCATTATGGACGTCCTCAACACCTCACCACCACACATCACCCTGACGTCCTCATCCTCACCGAAACCAAACACGCCACCCATAAATCCCGCTGGCGTATCGCCCTCCCCCACTACCTCCTCAAAAGCTCTCGACCATAGTACTCACCTGTGCCCCTACCCAACGCAAGCGTTCGCATCGCGGTCCGCAGAGCCTCGTTCCAGTCTGCCATTGTCCTAACCCCACCCCCCACCTCATCCCCCACATCGCTGGCCTTACCCTCGTCCCACACTCAGGCACCCCTTACCTTCTCCTCGGAGCATACATGCCCCATCTCCACACCCCCCAGCTGACTCGCTTATACGCTGAAGTTGTAGCGTCGGGCCTCCGCTTGGATGACGCCCACCCGAACCACCGCATCCTTTGGGGATGGGAATTTAAGTCGACCACCACAAATAAAGACACCGGTAACCCCGCCTTCACCTCACTAGTCGAATCCCACCTCCATCCCCTACCTTTCCCCGCAGCGGGGGCTGCCTCGACCACTGGCTCACCACGCCCCCATCTCCTCTCGTCCTTCCACCATCCTCTTGCTCGGTCTTCCCCTCCCCCACACACTTCATTGACCACTATGCAATCCACCTCGTCATTCCTGCCCCCTTCTCTCTCATAGCTCATCCCCCCACACCCCATACCCACCCCCACACACTCCACACCACACGCAAGCTCAACTTTAAACTTCCCTTCACACCCGACCACATACAAACGTATCAAACCAGCACACCCGACCTCATCAACCAAACGGCCACCCTCCACGCAGCGATACTTAACACCCCACACTCCTTGGCCTCCCCCGACACACTTGACACCCTCGCCTCGCAATTCACTACACTCCTCTCTCACCACATGGACCACGCTGCCACCATCTCGCCCCTCCTACCCCCGAAGAAACCCCGTCCACCCCAGGCTTTCCTAGACCCTACTTGGCTTACAAAAAAAAACATGCAAACAAATTCTAAAACTCCGCAGATGGAATTTGAACAAGAGCCTCCTCCCCCTCGCCCAAGCCCTCTTAAACACGACCGAATATCTTACCCCTAACGCCATCAAACAACAGTGCCAAGCACGCATACGCCAACTACATCGCGCCACCACCACGGATAAATTACGAAAAATATAAACGCGAGCCTACACGGCGTACGACGCATGTGCGAAATTCTCCCATCGCCACTTGAAATAAAAAACAGACCCCCCCCAGCGCGACCTCGACCCTTCATAGAATCACCAACCCCGATAAAACTACAGCGACCTCTCCTCCCGACGTCCTAGCGGCGGTACACTCACACTTCGAAGCCGAACTCAGCCGCGCCACCCCTCCCATCCTACCCGTCCCCCCATGGGAACTCTCAAATAACCCCGATAACTTCACCATCGAACCCCGCGGGGACCCCTCCCTCACCCTTGCCGACATGATAACCCGAGACACCTTCGATAAAAACATTCACTCGCTCGGCACGGGCAAAGCCCCCGGCCCCGACGGTATCCACAACGAAATCATAAAATTCCTACCCCCGGCGAACCGCTCCGCCCTCTTCTCTCACCTCTCACTCCTCGCCCGCAAATCCTACACCCCTCCTGAATGGTGCCATAGCTCAACATGCATGCTTCATAAGAAAGGTGACCCCACCCCCTCGACAACTACCGCCCCATCGCACTCTTGAATAATCTCCTTAAGCTTTGGACCGCACTAATCAAAGATGCACGCTCGAAATACGCCGAAACCCACGGCATTCTCAGCGACCAACAAGATGGATTCCGGCAACACCGCAGCATCCACGACGCACTATCATCCATCATCATGACGATGGAGGATGCAAAGCTTCACAACAAAGACATCTACGTCATGTACGTGGACTTCAAGGGCGCATTTAATGCAGCAGACCGCCGCATCATGTTCAAACACATGCGACACCTCGGTATGCCCTCCACCTTTGTAGACACCTGCGAACACCTTTACGGGGTCTCATCCACCGACTACATTACCCCATATGGCCCCACCCCCTCCATCAACATAAATCGGGGAACCCTATAGGGGGACACTCTCTCCCCATTTCTATTTACCCTCTTCCTGGAACCCTTCCTCCGCTGGCTCACGGTGGGCAGCCGGGGCTACCGTCCATGCCCCCCCACCACTAACGTCGACCCCACATAACCCACAGCCACGTATCCCGGACACGGCTTCGCCGACGACCTCAGCCTCGTCACGGGCTAGACCTCCAACATGACCATCCAGCTCCGGAAACTCTCCCTCTTCATGGCCTACACAGGTATGGCCGTCAACATCCGAAAATGCTGCATCACCGGCGCCCTCTGGCGCTTAGGCAACGCCCTCTCCCTTGCCAACAACACCTTGCTCGCTTCCCGACTTCAATCACAGTTCACCACCATCAACTCAGCCCCTGCCCCCATACCTTCCATAGGCCCCTCGGACACATACCTTGTCCTAGGGGTCGGACTTAACACCTCCCTTACCTTCACTAAACATTGGCACGAATTACGACGTACTACCGCATCCCTCATCACTGCCCTCTCCACCTACCCACTAACACAATCCCGCAGACTTCTCGTCATCCGTGGACTCCTTATCGGCAAACACTTCACCCTCCAGCTCGGCCTCTCTACCGACTCCCAACTCGACACCCTCGAAGGCCAAATCTGCCGCGCACTCCGCTCCGCCGTCTCCTCGGTACGTAACCTTCCCCGCGCCGCGCTCCACCGCCCTACCTCAGACCTAGGATACGGCCTCCCCTCCCTCAAAGCCCACGCCGCACAACTCACTGTATGCCACCTACATAAAATCATGAACAACCCAGGATGTCGAGGCCACATGGCCCGAGCACACATTCGCACCATCTCCGCAACATACTCCCACTGGCCCACTGAATCCATAATGTCAGGCAGATTCTCGATACCCACACTCCGATGCCTTGTACGGGCCCAACGCGACGCGGGCTCCATGTTCCACAACATGCCTCCACTCTCCCTCACCAACCCCATTGCTTCCACACTCCGCACCCACTTCACCAGCCAAGACAACACCCTCCTCGCCTCACTCCGAAACATAGCCACACACATCACCGACCCTCACACATACAGACAAGCATATTGTGAATTCTCTCCCCGGAAAACACACGCCTCCCTCCTCCCCCGCCTCACCCCCCTCTGGAATAATAACATAACCACATGGCCACAAGTCCTCCTCCGAGCCACCTCATCCTCCTTCATACTCAAATCCTGCAAATCCATCTCCACACTCACGGGGTCCACCACCCCACTTTCAGTCCCCATTCGCCTTCTCGCCGCAATCCTCACCGAACCCCTTGACAGTATCCACAACCGCCTGCCCATCACACACCTCACCCCCAAACAAGCATCCACCCCCCCACCACTATCCACCCCTCTTGGATTCCTCTCCTTTCCCCACACCTCCCCCGCTCCCCCCACCCTCAAATCCGGCATCCACACCTCCCACACCAGAACCTCCCCCCCCCCCACGGCACCCACCACACACATAGACAAAGAATGCCTCACCCCCTCGGACCCCCACTACCCCCCCTGCGACGTTACGCGCATCATTTCCAAACACAAGGACACAGAATACGGCCAAACGCAGTACATGGTAGAATGGGACATACAACTCACATAATGGGACATACAACTCCAACTCGACGACGGATTCCGTCTCATCTCCTCCACCCCCATATCGGTGTGCCTCCCCACCCCCTCCCCCACCAACTGCTCCATATGTCACGACCAATTACACACAGACCCCACCTCCACCTGTTGCACATGCCCGCACTTTGCCGTCCACTCCCAATGCCGCCCCGCTCACAGACCCGCCACCTGGCAATGCGAGTGGTGTCCTCGAGGCCAACACCACGACCTCACCCGCCTCCACGAGGTCCAGTGGGCACCGTGCCTACAACTACACGCAACCATCAGTGAGACCCCCTCCGGCCCCACCGCCCTCACCGCGGTTAACTACGGCTTTGTCCCCTCCACGACACCCATCCTACCCGAACCCGGCCCCCCTCCATGGACGCACCCTCTTATCACGTTTAATCACGACCCTATCCACCCCGACCTCGACGTACTCCCTACCGGTAAATTCACCATTCACGCGCACCCATCACTACACGACACCACTATACTCTGCCCTCCCGACGGCCGCGCGGTCACCACCCTTAACGGCCCCCGCGTCCGCCACCTATTTCAACTCTTCCGCCCCGACCTCTCGCAGCATACGTTCGATGAGGAGGTCTACCACCTCCTCATTCGTCTAAGCTCCCGCTCAAAAATCCACTCACCCACACCCGCCACCACCACCCGTAATAGATAAGCCACTAGAGAGGACCTCCTCACAGCCCTCCGCCACACATTCCACATCCAGACATAACTATACTCCGACCCCCTCAACAAATCACTCCACTCACACACCTACCACTCACTATGCCCCGAGGACATAATCTTCTCATCCAGCGGCAGCAATGCCCCACACACATGGCACGGCACCAACATCGCCAACCCCGAATACGACCACGAATGCATGCGCCGCGCCGTGGAACACGCAATCACAAGCGCACACCTCACAGCCTCTCACACACCCAGCGCAACCATCCTCATACTCCCCCGTTGGGAACACACACCATACTGCCACTCCAAATACATCGACTCCCCATACACCCACCACCTCTACACCCTCCCCAATGACGCAAACACCTTCCTACCCCCCGACCAACACACAGGCCACCCCACCCCTACCCCGTTCGGCACAAGGTGGATGGTCGACATCTACCTCGTCGCCAACCCCCTAGCCCTCTCCAATTGAAATTGAAATTGAAATTGAAATTGAAATTGTTATTGTTTACAACATGTACCGTATGCGCCGGTTTTACACCAAAAGCCGCATGCGCCGGCTGCTGTCTCTGGGCCCTCCCAACTATGCCATACATGGAACTTACAAGTCAAGGCTAGACCGTTAACCACTTAGATCCAACCTCTCCGGTGATGTTCGGGGGTTTTACTCCCCCCCGGGGAGTTGTTCAAGACGAGGTGAGGACGGTGTGCAGTCATGGGCGTGAGAGGGGGCAATGTGCAGAGGTGCGGCGGGAGGTCGTGCGGGATTCGATGCGGTATATGAGGAGGAGATGATGCAGCCATTGGACAGTATGCGTGTGTAGTTGTGCAAGTATGCGAGACGTGTCGAGGCGTGCTTTGGAAATGATTTTGTCTGGATGGTCGGTGCGGGCGGTGAGTAGAGAGGTGAGACTCGTGATGGTGGAGGAGTGCGGCTCATAACGATGGGAAGGATGTCGACCACTGTGCCTGGCCAATGGTTGCGGATGGCGTTTGCTAGGGGAGTGTATTTGGCACGTATGAGGTGAGCTGTTTGGGAGAGGTTATTGTCCGTGCAGTATTTCCATTCCCCTATCTGAATCTTTTTGATGGATGCATATCGGCGGCGGCCGTTTGTGTGACCGACGAGGCGAGGTTCGAGGAGGCGGATAAAGTCGGGTTTGTGTGCGGGGGGTCGTAACGCGGGGGGGAGAATCTCAGGCGGGAGGACGGCGGGACACGAGGTTAGGGAGTCGGGCGAGAGACCTTCGTCAGCGGCAACAAGGCGGGTGGGCATGTGGGTGGGGTGAGGCGGGTGACAGTCGAGCATAGTGGGGGCATGAATGGGGGTGGCAAATGATTTAATGGGTTTGTTACCGAAGTCGGCAGTGATGGTTTCCCAGCGTCCTCCGTTGTGACGTTCCAAGAGGGATAGTAGGAGGTGCAGCGCGCTGTTGTGTCGGTCCTGTCTTAGGCCAGACATTGTGGGGCAGTTACCGGCCATGTGGCCGTTGCTAGTGAATTGGCCACATAGGGGGCAGCGCAGGGTAGGGTTGTGAGTAAGAAGGCGGGTGTTGTGGACGCCCCACATGAATTCTTGCTTGTGTGTGAACTGAATATTTGTGAGGGATGAGTGTTGTTTGTGGAAAGAGAAGTCGGTGCCGTCCGCCGCGGCTCGGGCGAGGAGGGCTCCGTGTTTGGTTGTTTGTGAGAGGGGTGTGTGAGTGTGTTTGGTGCTGTGGGTGTGTGCGTCGGCTTTGAGGTTGGTGTATTTATAGGGTATGGGTTCCCCTTGGGATTGTGGGATGAGGGCGTAAGGCCAGGTCCATTGACCTATCGCGACCTCTTAGCCTATGGCGTATGTGGTGTCGGGTGGGTGTCCGTCCGCGACTTGGTTAGCGAGTGCGTCTGCGAGGTCGTTGCCGAGGGATTGGTTGTGTGCTTTTATTTTTCCTAGGTGTGTGCGGATGCCTGCGTCGCAGCGGGTTTTGAGGGTGTGTGTGATGGAGTGGAGGGTGTCGCGGTGAATGTTGTGTCCGTAAGCGGTTGGGCAGTTTAAGAATCCTTGTATGAGGCGGAGGGGGCACGCACTGTCTGTAAGGAGGTTGGTACGGCCGAGTTGAAGGCCTATATCTATGCCGGCTAATTCTGCTCGATTTATTGTGTGCGAGGGAGGGGTAGAGGTCACCAGGATTTTGATTTTGGTGTCCGAGGCGGGGTGGGTGGTGGCTGCTCCGAGGGGGAGGAGCCTCCCTTTTTGGAACCGTCTGTGTATACAAAGTCCTTCCAGTTCCAAGCAAGAATTCCTCTTGTGGGGGAGTATGTTAGTTGCATGCGTTCCTGGAGGGGTAGGTAAGGGGGTGTGATGGTGTTGGGGGAGATGGTATATGCCTGCCAAATGGGGTGAGTAGGTGTCGAAGAGGTGGGGGGGAGGGATGATGACGGTGGGGTTGGGGAGGTGTGTGTCGTAGATAGATTCGAGCGTGTTATGAAGTGCGGTCATGGCTGCGTGTGATGGGAGGGTGGAGAGTGCGAGGGGGGTTGCGACGAGGTAGATGTCCACCATCCAGCGTGTGCCGAATGGGGTAGGGGTGGGGTTGCCAGTGTGTTGGTCGGGGGGTAGGAAGGTGTTTGCGTCATTGGGGAGGGTGTAGAGGTGGTGTGTGTATGGGGAGTCGATGTATTTGGAGTGGCGGTAGGGTGTGTGTTCCCAACGGGGGAGTATGAGGATGGTTGCGCTGGGTGTGTGAGAGGCTGTGAGGTGTGCGCTTGTGATAGCATGTTCCATGGCGCGGCGCATGCATTCGTGGTCGTATTCGGGGTTAGCCCTCTCCACTCTACCCTCACACACAGCCATGACTGCACTCCACAACACACTTGAATCTATCTACGACACACACCTCCCCAACCCCACCATCACCATCCCACCTCCACACCTCACCGACACCTGCTCACCAAACTCAGCGGGAATCTACCATCTCCCCCAACACCATCACACCCCCTTACCTACCCCCTCCAGGAACGCATGCAACTAACATACTCCCCCACAAGAGGAATTCTTGCTTGGATCTGGAAGGACTTTGTATACACAGACGGTTCCAAAAAGGGAGGCTCCTCCCCCCTCGGAGCGGCCACCACCCACCCCGCCTCGGACACCCGCATCATAATTCTGGTGACCTCTACCCCTCCCTCGCACACCATCAATCGCGCTGAATTAGCATGCATAGGCATAGGCCTCCAACTAGGCCATACCCATCTTCTCACAGACAGTGCGTGCTCCCTGCGCCTCATACAAGGCTACTTAAACTGCCCATCCGCTTAGAGACACAACATCCACCGCGACACGCTCCTCTCCATCACACACACCCTCAAAATTCGATGCGACGCAGGCATCCGCACACACCTCGGCAAAATTGAAGCACACAACCACTCACTAGGAAGCGACCTCGCACACACACTAGCTAACCAAGTTGCAGACGGACACCCACCCGACACAACATACACCACAGGTTAAGACGTGTCGATAGGCCACTAGACTTGGCCACATATCCTTATTCCACAAACCCTAGGGGAACCCATACCCTAGAGATACACCAACCTCAAAATTGACGCCCACACCCACAGCACCAAACACACTCACACACCCCTCTCACAAACATCCAAACACGGTGTCCTCCTCGCCCGCGCAGCGGAGGGCGGCGCCGACTTCACCTTCCACAAAAAACACACAACACGTACCAACATCCAATTCACCCACAAGCAAAAAATCATGTGGGGCGTCCACAACACCCGCCTTCTTACTCTCAATCCCACTCTGCGCTGCTCCATGTGTGGCCAATTTACTAGCAACGGCCACATGGCCGGTAACTGCCCCACCATGTCTGGCCTAAGACAAGACCGCCACAACATCGCGCTACAACTCCTACTCTCCCTCTTGGAACGCCACAACGGCGGTCGCTGGGAGACCATCACTGCATACTTTGGTAACAAATCCATCAAATCATTCACCTCCCCTACTCCCACCCACACCCCTCTTGACTGTCACCCCCCTCACCCCACTCGCATGCCTGCCCGCCTTGCCGCTGCTGACGAAGGTCTCTCGCCCGACTCACTAACCTCGTGCCCCTCCATCCTTCCCCCTGAGATTCTCCCCCCTGCGCTACGACCCCCGGCGCACAAACCCGATGTCATCCGCCTCCTCGAACCTCCATACGTCGGTCACACAAACGGTGGCCGCCGATACTCATCAATTAAGAAAAATCAAATAAGGCAGTGGAAGTACTGCACAGACCACAATCTCTCCCATACACTCCACTTGATTCGAGCCAAATACACACCCCTCGCAAATGCCATCCGCAACCACTGGCCATGTATCAAAGTCGACATCCTCCCCATCGTCATGAGCCGCACGGGCACACCGCACTCATCCACCATCGCAAGTCTTAACTCTCTCCTCACCCTCCGCATCGACCCTCCTGACAAACTCATCTCCAAAGCACGACTCCACACGCACACTGTCCAATGGCTACACCATCTCCTACTTGTATACCGCATCAAATCCCGCACGACCTCTCGCCGCGCCCCCGCACATTGCTCCTTCGCACGTCCCTGATTGCACACCGTCTTCACCATGCATCGCACCCTCCCCGGGGGGGAGTAAAACCCCCGAACACCCTTGGAGAGGTTGGATTTAGGTGGTTAACGGTCTAGCCCTGACTTGTAAGTTTCATGTAAGGCATAGTTGGGAGGGCCCAGAGACATCAACCGGCGCATACAACATTTGGTGTAAACATGCGCATACGGTACATGTTGTAAACAATTTCAATTGCAATTGGAGCGCTTCAACATGATGGGCTGCAAGCCAGTGGGCTCACCTATGGCGGTCGATGCTTTGAGCAATTGTATGGAGACGTCGACATCAAGGTTGCCTCCCGGTCTAGTGCCGTACCAAAGCTTGATCGGCAGCTTGATGTACGATTCTGTAAGCACACGGCCCGACATCACCATGGCTGTTAGCCACCCTAGTAGGTACATGTCCGACCCGTCTCAGTCACAGTGGGAGCAAGCCAAGAGGGTGCTCCGCTACCTCAAGGGGACCGCAGAGTCGGTGTTGATGTACGGTGGCGCACCCTCATCAAAGGTGGTAGGATGGTCAGATTCTGACTACGCGAGTGATATTGGCGAGCGGTGCTCTCGCACGGGGTATGTGTTCATGCTCAACGGTGCAGCGGTGAGTTGGAAAAGTCAGCGGCAACAATTTGTGGCGTTGTCGACAGCGGAGGCAGAGTATATGGCGCTAATTGCGGCCACTCAGGAGGCGGTGTTTTTGAAGCAACTGCTCCACGAGTTTCCACTAAGACTCCGGGTCTCCCATCACAATTCACGAGGACAATAAGAGTTGTATTGCACTCAACAAGAATAGCATGACGACCAGACGCAGCAAGCACATGGACGTGAGGTACCACTTCTGTCGGGAGAAGGTGGAGAGCGGAGACATCGAGGTGCAATATTGTGCGACGGAGAACATGCTTGGTGATGTGCTAACCAAGCCATTAGTGAGTGCTATAGGCACGGCAAGTTGTGGAGTACGTGATAGTACGGCTGTGACTTAACACAATAAGGTGATAAGGCAATCAACAATAGAGAGGATTAGGTTGCTGATGGTGGCAAGTTGCTGAGCGTTACATATCATCTAAAGGCTCAGAATATACGTTGGCGTGTGCTCACCACAAGGTGAGTGCGTGTCCTCTGATAGGCAAGTGCTAGGCACTTGCTGAGGGTGAGATGACATGCAGTGTCACTCACCGAGTGAAAGCATTCCTTATCGCGCCCTCGATTTTGATAAAGGTACACACAATCACACGCGCAAGCACATGTTGGCACACTGCAATACATACAAATAAACACATGCACCAACACGACAACACATACACAATCATGCACAACAACATATACAAACAAACACTTGCACCAACACTACAACACATACGCAATGATAGAGGCATACGGACACGTCCTGAAATAGACGCACACAATCAAGAGCTACAACAGATACACACACACACACACACACACACACACACACACACACATACACACACACACACACAGTTACACCTGAAAAACGAAAAGACTAAGCATTGGATCGATATACCAACGGCAAGGCTTCGGTAAGATTCAAGACACATAATGATGCACACACCAACACTAGATTAAGGTCCATATGCACAAACAAATAAGCTCACAAACTTGCATCACACAGGATACACATATCTAAGTACATGGAAGCTGAGGGTGATCATACCTGAAATTTTTGTAACTTCCCTCAGTCACATGAAACCGCTCCACGACATGCTGATGGAGGGCGGACTAAGAACGAGGGAGTCCGTCAACGGGATGGTTGGGGCGGACCAGATTCGGGTTCCCCCACCGAAGAGAAAGAAATAGTTAATTAATGAAAAGGCAAAAGCTTCATATAAAATCTACAAGACACGCCACATGCTGCGCGCTCCGAACATGAGGCGTAGTTCGGCTACGTCAGTAACCGTTGGAGATCGAGGAGGCAGCGAGTGCCCCCGAACAACGGCGTTGCACCATCGCGGTTTGACCGGTATGACTACCTACAACGAAACAACAAAGTACGTCGCGGTTAAGCTATGCCGCCATGTGAAGACCTTGTGCGCACCGCCAAATTAGACGGAAGCCTAATGTAACACAATATGATTCAGCAAGGAGGGGGACTACCGGTCCGGGGGTGGAGGGGGTCGAGGGAAGCAAGAGCAAATGATAGCGAGGACACAAGGGGAGTAGTGGTTGCGCAGCGAGATTTGTTTTAGTGGTTTCGAAACCCGGTGCGAGTATCCCGTACAGATACAGACTAAAATGCGTCAATAAGAAGCAAAAACCCTCTCAAATTCAATGTCCAATCCCACCTCGACATGGCGTGTCCATTGTCCAAAGGCAAGGCTTGCCCTCCCCAAACGTACGGGTACGGTGGCTGGCATACGCGTACGAGTCGGCGGGGGGGGACCAAGGTTCCGGGAAACCCTAAAGAAAAGCGCGCGGAACGCGGCTCGTGATATTATTATTAGATTAAGAAATTTCCTTATACAAGAAAAAGCAGCATAAGCCACCAAGCAAAAAGAAGATAAGAAGAAAAAACCTAAGCCCGAGGAGCATGAAGGCATGCCACAACATTAGCACTGACCTCATGCAAAGCATCGCGGAGATAGGATACCAAAGTACCATGAAGAGCAACAAAAAGACGATGCATGAACTCTCGCCGCACATCACCCAAAAATCGCCGAAAAGGAACATAAGAAGTTCGACGAACGAAATGTTGCATACGGATATACTTGGCATAGCTCAAAGAACGAGAGTCAGTAGCACCCATGCCATGGAAGCGACGAATTGCCACCAAAATAGCCAGGCGATCAACCAACTCAGCCGGCATAGGCGCCAACCGGCCCCCATCCTCAAGAGCGAAGGGATAGTAGTCATGGACCGAATGAACCGAAGGCGTTCCAAGCAAAGCAGAAGTGCGGAGGTCCGCATCAAGTTTGCCATGCTGAGCTCCCAACGCAAGGGTGCCCGGGAGTGGGAACATTAGTGTTCGTGCGAGCACTTGTAACCGTCACATCAACAAGATGACGATGCGGAGCCATGAAGTCTAACCAAACAACATCCCATGGACGATCTCGTTAAGCTCCCGACCGAATACGGCGGACCTCCAACCGCAAGTCCCGCCCGTTAGTAGCCCCCGCTTCAAGCATAAACTCTTATTCAAGCACGTGGACAATCCGGTCGTGGAGTTGGGTGTCGTACCAAGAGCACGGGCACCGGGGGATGCGGTCCACAAGCATAGCATATGTTGAATGCTCACCCGACATAGAGGTGCCCGATACCGTCGACGAAGATCCAAACCCACGAGACTATGAGGGAGCCTCATTGTACCGAGGGCACTCCCGAACATGAGAGGCGCGCTCCGCAGTGAGGCCAAGCACCCGTGTGCTGCCATCATATAAAAATCGGATGGCACCTTCAAACTGGACTCATGTGAAGCGAAAAAGAGAGCTAAAGCCCCGTGACCCGTACCCGAAATCACCCTCATATGGTCCGGTGGGAAAGGTATGTAAAACGCCAAGAGGTCAAGGTAGGCTCGGGCACGAAGAATCCGCGAAATGCCCCGTTGAATGTGGCCCCCGGAATCTCCCGAGCGAGTTAGAGCATCGGAAGTCGGAAGTTGTAAGCAAGTGAATTGGGTAGCGGGCGCCACAACTTTGTTAACCGGAGATACCACCAACTCGACATCGGGCCCAACTGAATCGGAAAGGTCTTGATTTAGTGTATTATCCCTTCGCCATGGAGGATGGGGGCCGGTTGGCGCCGATAGCGGCTGAGTTGGTCGATCGCTTGGCTATTTGGGTGGCTAGTCGTCGCTTCTTTGGCATGGGGGCCGCTGACTCTCGTTCCTTGCGCTATGACAGTTATGTCCGTATGCAGCATTTTGTTCGTCGATCTACTTCTCTTCCGTTTCGGCGTTTTTTGGGGGATGTGCGACGTGAATTCATGCAACGTCTTTCTGCTGATCTTCATGGCACCATTTCAGGTAAAATGGCATTACGTTATCATTACACCAGGGTTTGAGGCGCGGTTTCGTCCAAGAGAAAGCTCTAGTGCTAGCCTAAGTACGTGCAAAGTTTCAGCCACTGATTCCGTTTGTAGCGGTGCTGTCGGCTGTGACAAGATGAGTCGGTGAAGATGGGCGAAAACTGCCGGTGGCCCTATTTTGGACAACAACTCCTGAAGCTCACTACAATGACCTCACACGCCCCCCCAAAACACTCCAAGCTGCCTACAACTCTTCAAGTAGCTTGGCTAAGCCTCTGGGAGCACGTTCTTCAAAAGGAGGCTCGGCGGAAGGCGAACACTCGCCACGGGAGCCGCCACGATAAGGCGCGTCCATGTCGGTACTTCCCGCTCTCACACCAAGTTCCATGCTTTCACTCGCTTTTGCTGCTGACAGTAGGACACTTGCGCCGTTCTTGATAAGTGGGGTAGGCTCGTAGATAGCGGGGCTATTGTTTTGAGTGTTGGTGACGTCCTCGAGAGCCATACGCTTGGGTGCTTGTTGGGTTGCCATTATAGCGTGTCGCTTGCGGGCCGCAACGGCATCGGCCTTTTTAGTGACCGCCCGGTTCACGAGTTCCTCTTCACACTCCCCGCACATAAGCTTCACTTCAACCACAGCGGCCTCAATACGCTCCAAATCGATTGTTGCGTTGTCGCAAAGTGTCTCTGTATCAGCGTATAGGTTAGGGTCCGTGTTCTTTGGGTGGTCCAATGGCTCCTTGCCCGCGCATTGTAAAAGGTAGTCGTACTTGTCGTGATAAGTATCAACAGTCGAGCGGGCACCCTCCACTGCATACAACAGGTCAGGAACGCCATCCATATGCTTGTCTGCTTCTGCCTTTAGCTTGACGAGTGTGCTTTTCTCTTTTGCTATGCTTTTCAGGGCGGCACGTACGGGACCGAGTTGTCCAGCGTCGGCAAATTCTTCTGCTCGCGCGATGAACCTCTCCACCTTTCCCCTGATCACGTCGGCTTGCCGCACCTTTTTGTGGACCGCCTCCCAAGTGGACTTCAACCGCCTTATTTCCATTTTCAGGGTAGTCACGGCGCTCGACAGGAGTGCCTTCAGGTCAGGCCCATCCCTTCTCAGTTTGTCCATGTTCTTTGTTAGAAGTACACTCTCCTCACATGTGAAAACTTGTGCGTGTTGTGCCTCAGCGCGTCCCTTCCGGCCGACAACCAAAGGATCACGCCGCAAAATGTCTTCCGCTGTGGGCTGCCAAGTATCCATGCCTGACAGCGCCTCCATGTCCCTCTTTGCTTGATCCGCCATCCGAGTGTACATGAGGTAGCGCCTTGCTGCCTCTTCCATTGGAAGCTCTTGGGTCGGAGGAGCCTGGCTTCTTCCAGTGCTGTTGGCGAGGATATCTTGGGCCTCTGCTATAGCAGCGGCTCTTTGTGGCGCCTGGATTTTGGCTCTACTAGCCCCGGGGTCGTTGTTGGCCACGTTGCTTCCGCTGCTTGTGGAGTGAAGGGAAGAGGAGCCTGGAGGTGAAATATCTTGACGGTACGCCAATCCCTTAACCTTGTTGTAGTCCAGTGGCCAAACACCAACGTCCTAGAAAGCAGACATTATATTGTGTGATCTTAGTGCCTTGCTGAAACAATTATAGGGCCTGCCTGTTGCTGATCTGCCATGGCACTCGTTGTGGCGGTTAGCCTCTGAAAGCTAAACGCTAACACAAATCTGTTCTAGTCTGTCTAGTTCTGTTGTTGCAAGATGGTAATTGATGTTGTCGAGAGGCAATTGATGAGAGATGTCTCACTGCTGTACTTGGGCAGTAGTTAGTGTAAGTGAACAAAGGAATTGTTAAAAGGTTCTGTCACCTCCCTCTACTGCACTGGGCTTAAATAGGTTTCAGCCCAGACTAATCACGCCTGCAAGCTACGCTTACGTGTCAGGCGTTGGTGCTGCTCAACCGTCGTCATTCGCCTCGAGATGCGGCCTGCCTAGCATTGGGTCTCACGACGCGGCTCCTTCTGCATTGGAGAGCTCGCTCTGGCGCGTCATCCGGCTGGTTAGATTAATTATGCATATCTGTACGTACCGGGAGGTACTGGTCGTACTGTAGCATCAGCACCATTACAATATTGCAGTAGCGACGTACCCACGAGTATACGTCCATCCTGTGGAAAAGCACGAATTGATATCCGCAACGAGTACATGTACAATGTCTTGCAATGTACTGTTGCAGGACTGTACTCGTCACACTCGTACCCTCCCCCTCTTGACAGATCAATGAGGCCGCCGCGAGGCAGACCTCCGTGGTTCTTGGCTCCTTTACTGAAGCAGTTACTGGGACTCAGGAATGCGCGCTGGGTGAGCGTGCATAAAGTCAATGTACGCCTGAGTCTTGGCGAACTTGCGCCATTGGGGTGTCTCCAAGAAATCTTGTAACGCAATTGTTCGATGCACCTCGTTCAACCGGTGCCAGACAGGTGGAATGTCGTCATCACTGAAGTGCGTCATGAAGAGCAAATATTTGCCTCGTCGCCCAGGTAGCGACTTGATGCACACAGTAGAAATGTGTGAGACGTCAAACTCCTCATCGTCTCCTTCAGGTACAGTCACAGGAACAGCTGGTCGTAGTGGAGCAGTAGAGCAGGGTCGTAAGTTATTAACGTGGAACACAGGGTGTAAGCGTACTGTCGCTGGTAGTTTCAATCTGTAACTGTGTTTTCCAATCTGCTCCTCCACTGAAAAAGGGCCGAGCTGTCTGTCTCTGAGTTTCCTGTTTGGTTGTCCTCGTAGAAAAAGATTTGCTGTGACGACTGACACCTTGTCTCCCTTAGCGAAGTGTGGCGATGTAGACGGTTCTGTGCGTGCTTGCATCTCGTCCTTATGTAGCTGTAACACTGAGCGTACCAAGCTGTGTACTTCCTGTAACAATCTTAACCGTTCTGTTGCGTCTTGTGAAATTGGAATTGATGGTCGCATGCTGAAGAGTAGGTCAGGAGGCTCCTCAGGAGAAAAGCCAAAGTTAGCCTCGAACGGCGTGTGCTCAATTCCGAGTGCACGCGAAGCGTTGTACGCAAACTCCACTTGCGGTAAAAGTGTCGACCAGTTGGAGCCATCATAGCAACAGAAGCAACGAAGAAGCTGCTGAAACGTGCTGTTCACGCGTTCTGTCAGTCCATCTGTTTCTGGGTGTCGGCTGGTAGACATGTTCAGTCGCGTTCCAAGGCGTCTCCAAAGTGTCTGCCAGAAAGCGCTGACAAATTTCGGGTCGCGGTCGCTGATCAGCACACGGGGTAGTCCATGTAAGCGGTAGACTCCCTGTAAAAACAAAGTAGCAGTTTCTTCGGCAGTAATCGACTCTGTACATGGCAGAAAATGGGCCATTCGAGTTAGATGGTCTACTACAATCAGCACACTGTTAAAGCCGTTGCTCTCAGGCAAGTGTGTCAGGTAGTCAAGACCAACTGTGTGCCACGGTCTGGGTGGAACATGTAATGGGTAAAGAGTCGCAGCCATCTGCGGTCGAATCTTCGCTCGTCGGCACACGACGCAACGTTCACAAAAATCTTTCACGTCTTGGCGGATTCGTTTCCACCAGAATCTGTCGAGTGCTTTAGCAAGAGTGCTAGCAACTCCTCTGTGACCAGCTGACGAACTTTCGTGCAGCTCTGTGATCAATCTCAGTCGGAGCTCAGAGTTCTGTGGAATACAGAGGCGATTGAGACGCCAAAAGTACCCGTCTCTGGCTTCTATCCGGCTGTCTCTTGTCCACTCACCATCGTCCCCATAAAACGAATCTCGTGAGAACCCCTCGCGAATGAGATCAGCGAACTCAGGGCTCAGCTGCAACGCGTCAACAGTCAGTGAATTTAACTGTGCGTCTTCAAACAGCAGCTGGGACTTCCGTCGTAATTCTCGATCTGACGGAACCTCGCCATCCCAAAATAAGGGTACTGTGGCCTGAGGTACGAAGTCTGGACGCCGGCTTAACGGGTCAGCTTCGTTCAGAGCTCCCTTGCGATATGCAAGTGTCATCGAGCCCACAAACGGTTGCAAATCCCGCAGGTATCTTGCTTGCCGCTTGTTCAGCCTGTTGTTCGGTTGCCTGAGCAGATGTCGCAGTGTGTCGTGGTCTGTTACGACAAGGAACTTAGAACAGCCTTCAAGATAGCACCTCCAATGCTTGACAGCTTCGCATACAGCCAAAGCTTCTAAGTCGTACGCAGAGTAAGTGTTACCACGCTCAGCTGGATTCAGCTTACGCGCCCAGTAAGAGACTGGTTGAAGACCGCCTCCTTGGTCTTGCAACAGGACTGCTGCAATCCCCACTGTTGAAGCATCTGTAGCTACGGTGAACGTCGCGTCCGAGCTGACCTCCGGAAGGATCAGGCATGGCGCGGAAATGAGCCGTAACTTGAGAGTCTCGAAGGCTTCCAAACAGGCAGGCGTCAGCGTAACCTTCTGTGGCTGGGACTTCCGCAGTAAGTCCGTCAATGGAGCCGTAAGGTCGCTAAAATGGTGTATAAATCTCGCATAGAAGTTGCAGAACTGTACGAAACTGCGAACCTCCTTCTGCGTCTTGGGCAATGGCCAGTCTGCAACGGCCTCGACTTTCTTTGTGGAAACCGAAATTTTCCCGGCTGACACAGTGTAGCCCAAATACTCCATTTCTTGCAATCCGAAGAAGCATTTCTTAAGGCGTAATTTCAGCCCTTCCTCCTTGAATCGCTGTAGCACTAAACGCAGGTGTTCCAAGTGCTCTTCCAGAGTTTGACTATAGATACAGACGTCGTCCAGGTAGACTGTCACGAACTTATGTAAAAAGTCGCGAAGAATGTCGTTCATCATCCTCTGAAATGTAGCTGGTGCGTTGCACATTCCAAACGGCATGGCGACCCATTCCATTAAGCCATCAGGGGTCTGAAAAGCCGTTTTGTGAACGTCTTGATCACGCACTCGAACTTGCCAGAATCCAGAAGCGAGGTCGAGGTGTGTGTAAAAATTCGCGTCCTTAAGTTCGTCCAGGGTGTCATCCACACGCGGTAGCGGGTAAGCATCTTTACGCGTAACCTCGTTAAGACCGCGGTAGTCAATGCACATACGTAGCGAGCCATCAGCCTTTCGCACAAAAAGAATTGGCGAGCCGAACTCACTGTAGCTGGGTCGTATCAAACCAGCTTCCACTGCGTCTTTAAGCTGTCGATTAAGCTCAGCGCGCTCTGCGGGTGACAATCTGTTCAGACGTTGACGTCGCATCGGGCCAGTTGTGTCAATGGGGTGATCCCACTGTCGGCTTACTGGCGGAGAGTCGACAGGTTGCAGTAACTCCGGGAAGTCTTCAAAAAGTAACGACCGGAAGTTGTCACGTTGTTCTGCTGTTAGTTCCTCTCCAGTGTGAAAGTCCGTTGATTGGTCGGCAGCTGACGTAAGTTCAATGACGTAAAAATCAGCATGACGTCCTCTGCTGCGGCGCGTCTTGCGCATGAGCTTCTGAACTTTCGTAGATGACAGTAGCAGACACTCAGGGCGTCGTTCCTCGAGTGTAGTCTCCACAGCTGTACCGTCCATCAGTGTAAAAATTCTGGTTGTACCAAATTGTAAAGAGGCTTGTTCGTCATCAAGCCATGGTAAACCCAGGATTAAATCAGCTGTACGTAAATCACGTAAAACGTAGAAAGTCCGTTGAAACTCGTGTCGAGCCAGCTCAAAAGTGACGTCGCAGACTGTCGTAGAAGTCACTCGTTGTCCATTAGCGAGTCGAACTGGAGTTTTACTCGCAGACTTCCGAGTCTGTAAAGCAAAGCGTCGTACAAAGTCTTCTGACACAAAATCAAGTGTCGCAGCGCAGTCCACTAATCCAGAAATTTGGTGTCCGCCATCAGGAGTTTTCACAGTCAGCTCCGTTCGAATTAACGGGCGAGCTTCCGTGAGGTCGGTCAGTAGTGCTGTAGCTGGCGAGGAAAATTGTTGCAGCGTAGCGATGGACTGTTCCGAGTCGTCTGTTGGTACAGGTACCGAGTCGGGTTGATCAGGTGCTGTAGATTCCGGTGAGTCGTAAAAAGCACAATCTGCGTCAACTAACCACAGCTGTACAGGCCAAGGGGCTGGAGCAACCACCTCCTGTTGCGTTGGGTTCTCCAGTGACTGACGTGTAAAAAGCTGTGTCCTTGCTGGGAATTCTTGATAAAGTTTCCAGTGCTTAGTCACCTGAGTAAATTTCGCCCACTTCGGTAGTACAAATACAGCCATCGTAGATGTCGGAGATGTTCGACGACAATCCTCAAAATGCTGCGCAATCTGCTCAGCTAACTCCCAGGGTGGGTTGATGAACATCCGTTCTCCTGTCAAGTCTCTGTCTAGAATCGAGTCACTCGGCGAACAGTGAGGTAAGTCACCGTGCGAGTTTAGACCTTCATCATCAGCACATCCCTCCAACGTGAAGTTGAATCGTGCATGCAGAGGGTCAAAGACTGAGTCAACCAGTTTCCAATCAACTGAACGTCTGGTTACAGGTTTACGACTCTGTCTCTGCTTAGTCTGACGACGACGACCTGCTACTTGCGTTACAGGTGTCGCAACTGTAGTCGATGGAGATGCCGAAGGTGTATCGACGACCTCTGTCGCTAACAGTGTCTCAGAATGAACAGTAGATGTAGCCGGCTGCTCCAGTTCATTTGTAGAACAGCCTTGCCACCATCATTGCTTCTTAGGTTGCATCGGTGCCTTGCCTTTGAACTCCGGGCATTGGAACAAACGATGTCCCTTCTTGTGGCACTTGAAGCAGAGTCCCTCGTCCATGTGTCGCTTGCGCTCCTCAGCTGTCATTGCATTTGCAAGCGAATTAAAATCTTCACGACCAGATGTCTGACCGCGTCCACCATTGTTTCCACCTCCACGTCCACGTCCGCGGCCACGTCCACGGCCACCGTTGTTACGTTTCCAGACGTTAGAGGCTTCCTCAAGAGGGTCCTCAATGTTACGCTTGCGTGTAGGCTGGGCAGATGGTCCAGCAGCAGACCTCGCATTGCCCAGTTCCGGCGAATCTGTCACGACGTTATTCAAAAAGTTTTGCAGCTCCACTAGCGTAGTCCGGTATCCTAGTTGAGCTCGGTGTGACTTAGCCAGTTTCTTGAGCGCATCGCTTGCCAGGCCATTAATGAAGCGTACACACTGCACTTCAGCTGTCAGGTCTTGACGAGACCGACGTAAGTAGTCGTTGTACTGTTTAGTGTAAAGCGCGTAACTCATAGTGTTGCTCTGCATAAAGTTCATCAAAGCGTTAATCGCATCGTCCTGAATGTTCGGAAGAAACGTCGACTTGCGTAACTCCTCAACAAGCTCGTTGTACGTAGACGGAATTGGAGGCTGATTTTTCCGGTTCAACCACCATCCACCAAGGTGTCCAGAAAACTGTGAAGTAACCCAGAACACTGCATCGTACGAGTTAGCCGTAATTCCAAGCATTATAAAACGCTGAGGCTGCGCTTCAAGCCAATCCTCCAGAACATTAGGTACCAGCCCATTCTGGTACGGTGAAGTAATAGCAGCCTTACGCTGAGTCTCCGTAAGAGTCACAGATAGTCCTGCCAAGTTGTGGGTAGGCATCGGCATTCCCACTCGTAAATCTGTAGGCCCTACTCCAGTCAGTCGGTTGATGTGTCCAACAGTCAGCAGCCAGACAGAACCAGAGTCGACCGTCGTAAACCGGGGGTACATGTGGAACTGTCTCGGGATAGACGTGTCGTCTTGCATGACTGGAACATGTTGTGTCATTGCTCGATAAAAAGATTCCCACTGAGCCACGTAACCAAAGTGAAGTAATTCACTCTTGTGCTTCTTAGCACGAAGTAACCCAGTCTGTGCAGGCGTAAGTGTCAGACCGTCAATGTTGATGGATTCCGGGACGACGTAAGTGCCATCCGGATTAACTGTCGACTGTTCCAAAACAACCTGCTCGACCTGAGCAGGTGTACGTAAGTTGCTCGTAGCAAACAGGACAGGAATAGACGCCGAGTACACGTAAACAAGCTGCCGTCCTTGAGGTAGTGTAACGTTAACAGGTTCACCACTCAACAGCGTCAAATCATCCGATGTCAGAACAAGACCGGTCTCCTCGTGTAACTCGCGAATAGCAGCGTCGACAGGCTCTTCATTAGGTAAGACAGAGCCAGCTGGGAACCAAGTTTTACCAGAACGAGGCTCACGCTGAAACACCAACTTCAAATCCGACGATTTAGTTCCTCCGACGTGAATTATCAAAACCACGTAATGTCCGGGTCCTAGAGAAGCCATCTCAACTCAATCAAACAACGTCGAGCAGATCAACAAGCAACGAAAGCGTGCGTCGACCAAAGAGCTCCGAAACCAGTGTGGCGGTTAGCCTCTGAAAGCTAAACGCTAACACAAATATGTTCTAGTCTGTCTAGTTCTGTTTTTGCAAGATGGCAATTGATGTTGTCGAGAGGCAATTGATGAGAGATGTCTCACTGCTGTACTTGGGCAGTAGTTAGTGTAAGTGAACAAAGGAATTGTTAAAAGGTTCTGTCACCTCCCTCTACTGCACTGGGCTTAAATAGGTTTCAGCCCAGACTAATCACGCCTGCAAGCTACGCTTACGTGTCAGGCGTTGGTGCTGCTCAACCGTCGTCATTCGCCTCGAGATGCGGCCTGCCTAGCATTGGGTCTCACGACGCGGCTCCTTCTGCATTGGAGAGCTCGCTCTGGCGCGTCATCTGGCTGGTTAGATTAATTATGCATATCTGTACGTACCGGGAGGTACTGGTCGTACTGTAGCATCAGCACCATTACAATATTGCAGTAGCGACGTACCCACGAGTATACGTCCATCCTGTGGAAAAGCACGAATTGATATCCGTAACGAGTACCTGTACAATGTCTTGCAATGTACTGTTGCAGGACTGTACTCGTCACACTCGTAGTACTTGAATAAGCAAATGATAAGGTCTTTCTCTTTGATGCCCCCTCCCCCCTCCAGGTTCTTGTACGCGGCGAGCGCGTTGTCCATGTGCTTCTTGAAGGGAAGCATGATGCCAACGTCCAACGCTTGAAGAAGGTGAGAGCTGTGGGGCGGTAGAGTAACCACTTTTACATGGTTGTCTACAAGCTTCCTTAGTACTTCATGCTTGATGTGCGCTCCAAAATTATCCATTAGCAACAACAATGGCGTTTCCGCTGACCTTTTGCTTGCTGTGTAGGGTAGAAACAATTCCTCAATCCACTTCAAGAAAATTGAAGTGTCCATCCAAGCGTTGCCTTGAACGGTTAAGCCTGCTTGGACTTGGCCAGCGGAACGGAGCGCACCCACTACAACAGGATCGTGAAACCGAGGTGGGGAGTACTTCTTTCCTTTGACGATGAAGAAGGGAGGCATGCTCGTACCATCTGCAAAGATGGTCATCAAACAGGTGAGACTGAAACGGCACTCATTCCCTTTTGCGTGGCTACGCCTCGCTCCTTTAGGCGCCCACACTTTCTTTTTCTTGGGTAATGGTTGTAGACCTGTCTCATCAAGATTGCAAATGTTGCCTGGCGGCAGGTTCGGAAACTCGTTGAAGATATTGTGGAGCTGGTCGAAGAAGTCCTGCACTGCTGACTCTGGCACCCGAGCGCGTTGCGGGTCGAGGTGGTCGACCACACGTGGGCGGAGGACGTCACGGTGTCGATTGAAGAAAAGACGAGCCCACTTCCTCGACGGGCCCACCCCATCGCGCCACTTCTTGGCGAGTGTGGTTTGGCAATATCAAGGGACGTGTTGTATTAATTGGTTTATTTTGTAAATGATATCATCTGTTGTAAGACACTGGCCAACTGAATGATGCACCACCACAGATTGCACAAGGGCATCCTCTTGCTCTTTCGTAAGTCCACTTCGTTTGTCAAGCTTAGGTTTTCCAAGGTCGGGGGTTTTCAGGGTGCGTCGGAGGGTCGGCCATGGGATACCGTGCTTTGCTGCGATTGCCGAGAGATAGTAACCTTCAGTACCGGCCTTGCCACTCGCAATTGCTCGACGACCTTCGTCGACTGCCTTGGCGAGGCTTTCTTGAGTGTAGGCTCGATATTTGCCTCGAGCGGGAAGGGAGCCGCTGCCCATAGCGGAGATCGATAGCGAATAGCGGGGATCGCTGCGAAGTCGACGTTGTTGTTGAAAAATTTGAAAATCGAAAAAAGGGGGGCTGTATGTACCGGTACCCAAACAGCGGCAAGCGGGCGCACCATGAGCAGATACGCGCGACAACCGACAAGAGGCTCGCCAATGACTTGTATGACGGGTGGGTGGGTAGTATGGGGAGATTCAAGCCACTATTATGTGATTTGCACGCTTCTCGAGTGGGTTGGTCGAAATTGATAGGTGCTTTTGGTGCGATTTGGTCAGCAGGTCCCATCACATGCGCTCTCTCTGCGGACCAACGCGACTACGAGCTCGACCAGCCGCCAACACAGCCCCATCGGAGGGTCTCTGAGGGGGTTCTATGATAGGGT
>JAPMLY010002528.1:0-44275 GCA_026401115.1 Tetraselmis chui
GCCGCCCAACCACTCCACCTCAACACCCTCAACACCCGCGGCCTCCACACATCCATGATTGATGTCGAACACCTCACCACCACCCATCACCCTGACGTCCTCATCCTCACCGAAACGAAACACGCCACCCATAAATCCCTCTGGCGTATCGCCCTCCCCCACTACCTCCTCAAAAGCTCTCGATCATACTACTCGCGTGTGCCCCTACCCAACGCAGGCGTTCTCTTCGCGGTCCGCAGAGCCTCGTTCCAGTCAGCCCATGTCCTTACCCCACCCCCTCACCTCATCCCCCATATCGTTGGCCTAACCCTCGTCCCACACTCAGGCACCCCTTACCTACTCCTCGGAGCATACATGCCCCAGCTCCACACCACTCAACTGACTCGCTTATACGCTGAAGTTGCAGCGTGGGGCCTCCGCCTGGCTGACGACCATCCGAACCACCGTATCCTCTGGGGAGGGGACTTTCAGTCGACCACCACAAAAGATACCGGTAACTCCGCCTTCACCTCAGTACTCGAATCCCACCTCCATCCCCTCCATCCCCCCATCCCTACCTTCCCCCGCAGCGGGGGCTGCCTCGACCACTGGCTCACCACGCCACCATCTCCTCTCGTCCTTCCACCGTCCTCTTGCTCGGTCTTCCCCTCCCCCTCACACTTCACTGACCACTATGCAATCCACATCGTTATTCCTACCCCCTTCTCTCTCATAGCCCACCTCCCGCCCACCCCATACCCACCCCCACACACACCACACGACACGCGAGCTCAACTTTAAAACCCCCCTCACACCCGACCACATACAAAAATATCAATTCGGCACACCCGACCTTATCAACCAAACGTCTACCAATGAAATGCAAGCTCGTTCGGAACTGTCGACAGCCCCACACTTGATTCGAGGAGACAAGGTGACCAATGTTACACAAACCTCTTCTTATGTGGGTAGCCAAACACGAAGCTGTGCAGTCGAGAGCTTGGACCTTTTACAGTGGAAAACAGATTGAGAACGCATTGGGAAACACCGTTACACATTGAAATTGCCAACCACAATACGCATACACCCATTGTTTCACGTCAACAATCAACGACCTTGCTCTACATTTGCGTCCAGCCGTTCCGGTTTTTGCTCGAGAATGAGACGACGATGAGTTCGATGTCTCTCAAATCGTTGTTGTGTGCATGGAGTCGTTACCTCGTCGCCGAGGCAAATATTTGCTCTTTGTGACGCACTTCAGTGATGATGACATTCCTTATGTCCGGCACCGGCTGAACGAGGCGCACCAAACCAGTGCGTTACAAGACTTTTTGTAGACGCCCCAATGGCAAGAACTTGCCAACACTCAAGCGTACATGGACATATTGCACGCTTACCTCGCTCGCATTCTTGAGCCCTAGTATATGCTTCAGTAAAGGAGCCTAGACCACGGAAGTCATTCTCACGGTTGTCCTCAAAATCTGTCAAGAGGGGGAGGGTACGAGTGCGACGAGTACATTTATGCAACAATATATTACAAGACATCGTAACTAATTCCAATTCCTGCTTTTCTATCGGAAGGACGTATGTACATCGAGGGTACGTCGCTACCGGAATTAAGCGAGCGTATTGATGCGCATTATACTACCCGTACCTCCCGGTACGTACAGGTCCGCCCCCGTAAATCTAACTTGCAAGACGACGCGCTAGACGAGGTTCTCAATGCTAAACGATGTTTCCAATGATAAACGAGCCGCGTATCTAGTCTTTTGGCAACGGTTGGAGAGCCCCACCACTTGGCACGTAGACCGAGCAAAAGCATGTGCAAGCTAGCTAGACAAAAGCTATTTAAGCCTAGTGCATGAGAGGGAGGTGACATAACATTTTAACAATTCCCTTCTTGGATTGCAATCTACTAGGAAACACTAAACAACGTTTTCTTCGCATCTCTCTCTCCATATGCACTTCCACATGTAGAGACAGCAGCAGCAAGCAGAATCGCACTGATTTGTTAATGCGATTAACTTTGAGAAGGCAAACTGCCATAATGGTCATCGCCACTGTATGCATGATCCCCGGGCCATCAACTCTGTTGTTGAAGCGCTTGCTGAAGTAGCGTTGGCGGCACGTGCTAACAGCTCACCTCTTAAGCGCACACCCCCCTTGCCGCTATTGCATTGAGGCCGGCATGCCCATGGCAGACAAACTTCATTGGCATCAAAATTGCCCACTCCCTTTGCAGCCGTTCCATCAACTACTATAGATGCAGAAAATGCAGCACCAAGAGTACCAATAACAAGAGTACGCTCCACACCCTTTTACTCCCCGGCCGGGGTCGCGGGCCTCTTGGACGGGGTGGAGACTCGGGACGTGGGGGGCGTGGCACCCCACCACGCAATGCCCCTCCCGGACAACCCTCCGTGTCCCACTCAAATGTGAAATTAGAGAACTTTCGCAACAAGTACCGATAAATTGGCTAATGTCGTTGGACGTTCCCAATGCTGCCATCTAGGTCTAAAGGATAGGTTTTTCGCCGGGAGTTTCCTTATCCATCCCTCTCCCTCGGCAGTAACAACATAATATAAATCATACATGGACATATATAGTATATCGGTACGATAAAACATGAAAAATACTATGTCGCTATCTCCACTACGCGCGGCTCGCTCCCGCCGCTCGAGGGTGTTGATTATCCTAGCGCGTCAACGTGTGTCGTGGGTGGAGTTGGGCTACAAACCGGGGCTCCTGTGTGACTCCGGTCGTACCGGAGCTGAGGGGGGAAGGTAAGCGAAAAAACCCATGTTAAGCTCGTCGTAGGCCCCGACTCGATCCACACACACCCTCGTCCGAGATTATAGCCGCTCTTTTCGTCGCAGCTCGCCTCCTACCATAGGCTTCCCCCTCCCTTTGGCGCACGGGGGAGAAAACCATGGTTGCAGGATGTCGCTCCTCCCGTTGCGTTTGTCATGTCCCGGTGAGCCGCCAACTGTTTCCAGCACCGGCAGATCCGGACACTACTGCTCGTACCATCCCCTTGTGGTTTACGCGGCAAGGGGGGTGCCCGGGGTGGTGTGCACACGCGATAACCCCAGCACACCGCGTGAGGCATCTTACCGTCGATGGTGGGTACCGACGAGAGGTAGGAAGGTAGGATTGGGGCTCAGACCTCAAAAGGTGCCGGGTAAGGAAGTTTGAACCAAAACACTCCGTTCGGGGTTTTTTGGCGGCGGCCGTTATGCTCTTAGCGCCGCTAGACCATGCCGCTCTTCTCG
Organism: Tetraselmis chui; assembly: GCA_026401115.1. NCBI lineage: Eukaryota > Viridiplantae > Chlorophyta > Chlorodendrophyceae > Chlorodendrales > Chlorodendraceae > Tetraselmis > Tetraselmis chui. The sequence continues at coordinate 3,252 of JAPMLY010002528.1, forward strand.
CCGCGGCTATACTCCTCGCTGCCGATGTCGAGTTCTACCCATTGGATGGGTATGCGCGACCTCATGAGCGCTGGTCGACATCGAGCGAGCGCCTTGCTTCCTTGGCACTGCTTCCCGGTTGTCCGCCTCATGTACCAACACCCGTATCCCACCGTTGATCCGTCCGTACCCTTCTCGCAAAAAAACAATCATATGCATCGCCCCCGCCTCCTTATCTAGAGAGGATTTGTGAGTATTCAGTCGCGAAAAATATGTCGGATGTCCGGTTGCGGGGGATCTTAGTGTTGGAGTACAGACATCATGTTTTTCAAAACCCTCCGTATATGACTTCCCGACAATTGTTGATCACGCAGATCGCACCTGCCGGTACCTCGTTTAGCCCCCTACCGTGCCAAGCATAGCACGGCTACATGGTAACCAACGCCCACCGGGTGGAGGCAAAGGTAGGTGTGCCGACGGGCATGCGAGCGCACCCCCCTCCGGGCGCGCCGCCTCTGCGTCGCCGGCGGGCCCAACTCAAATGTGGTACTTCCCGGTCGGTTGTTGTATCAGCGTGGTCATGATTCATGTCTTTCTTTGATCTTGATGGGGCACCCTCTTTCAGTATGGCCGACGGTTTTCGTGATGAATACGGCCCCCCTCCCCCCCTCGGCCGATGAGGCACATGCTACCTACATGCTCGGGGACCACCTTCGCCACCTCATCCGTGGCATCCGCTTGACATTTCCGCCATGTGCAACCCTCATCGCCCGAGGGTTTCCTACAAATTGGGGTGACCATGACCATCGATAAACCATCAAAGGCCTCTACATCAACGACTGTCTTCAAGACACACTCGTCTCTTCAAATTCCCATCGCCAAAGCCCAAGCCCCACTTCGCGAATGGGTTGAATGGCCCCAAACACGTCGCAACATATTGCGGCCGCACATGGACACCCACTTCGTGTTGGCAACCAACACCCCTTTGGCTTGTGGCTTTCCAGCGTTATCTACTCTCCGCCTCCAATAATGGAGGCCTCGTGGCCCTCCTTCCGAGCATTTACCACGCGAATGACACCGACGGGGACACTGAGTTACAAATCCCGGGCATCGTACGGGTTCTCCAATCAATTCGTAATGACATCTACCTCGGGAAATCCTGCCAGTCAACCTTACCATCGATGTCCCCCTCCACTGAGCAATCTGACCTCCGGGAACTTCTCGATAAGGACTCCATGCACATGACACAGGTGCCTCCCAACCCGACCATGATGGACCGTGCACCGATTGTACCTCTAGTCACTCTTCTCTCGAAACGGAGTTACCCATGGGCTCCCCCACGCCGTAGAATGCCTTGCTGTCGCAAGCGCCGACTGCGTTTCGCTTTTTTGACGCTAGTGCCAACATCATTATGGAGGCCCACCGTTACGCCTTCATCGCGGGAAGCGTTGTCAGGTTACGCACCTCCATCCACGTCAACGACATCGACGTTAACATCCACTATTACGGACTCGTCGAGTTCCACCTTGCCTACCAAGATGGCCACACTCGCCAGCTCCACATTTGGGCCGCCTACGCGGCTAACATGTCCAAGCGCGGAGCCCCAACATATTATCTCTCTCGCGTATCTCCGGAAACGGCATAACGTCAGCTTCCACTACCATGCCATCGGGCAACCTACCGCCAGTGATCCACATGGAAGCATCATCCTCGTCGTGCACATTCACCTCCCTCATTTTCATACCCTTCCCGGTGAGTTTACTCTCCTCCTTGCTTATAAAGGTGATGGCCCCACATCTACTGAAAATTGTCGGCGGCATAATGGACTTGGCTACCTTGGCAGGGACATCATGACTATCGTTCTCTGGAGCGCGGATATTACCGGAGCAAAATACGACAGTCATGTTCCCCTCTTGTCATATGAACCATGCATTATAGCCAAATTGCAGCATGCCGTTGTCAGAACTCAGCCATGCAGTAAGGCGACTGCTTGCTTCCATGCATTCAACTTTGCCATCTTCGGCCCACCCAAGGATACCGGCCCGAGGGGACAAATACCTCATTTGTGTAATTGCTCACTTTTAAAATTATATCTAGCTTCTTTGCTTGTACTCCCATGCAAGAAAGCACTTGTTCCCACTATTTCTTCCCTTTATTTGACAGACATCATGAACTTGCACTCGCGCGTGCGCCTTGACTGTGCCTAAAGACCCACTGTCAAGTTCGATTGCGACCCGAAGTACCTTGATGTTGCTTGCCGCACGACGGTCTCTGCTTTTGGCTACACCGCTCAATTTACGGCACCGTACACACAGCACAGCCAGCTCGCTAAGATGGAGCGACAGTGAGCTACCCTCGGAGACTCCGCCACCGCAATGGTTTAGCATGTCAACTGTCCCACCAAGTATTGGGGCCTCGCTATGCGCACGGCTGTCTACCTCCGCAACCACTTGCCCACGCATGCCGCATCTTGGGGTTCTGGCGGTGTCCCTTATACTATCCTCCATGGCGTCCCCACTGACCTTGCTCATGTCATGGTCTTTGGATGTACGGCCTACCTCCGCATCGAAGACCACTACAAGTACTCAAAGCACTTCGCAGCATGTTTATTGGGTACTCCGATGATGGCCCGGGTTTCTGGATTCTCAAGCTTGCCACCGGTAAACTTCTTCGCACCATCCATATCGCGTTTGTGGAATCCAAACCCGCGCTTGCACCATCCGTCGCTCTTGGCACTTCTTTAGCTTCTCCAGCAATTGGTCTACATCATTGGGGGGGCCACCATTGCCAATCTCTCGTGCGCAAAAACCACGCAGTTTACATTCCCAACCAACAACCCTCTTACGATCATGGAGGATATTCCACAGGACAACATCTCCACTACTAAGCATGCCCAGCTAGACCGTGAGTCTTCTACGTGCTTTGCGGCCGCTGCCTATATACAAACGCACCAATAGAACAGTCGGTAAATTTACGAAAAAATAAACCTCCGCGACTAACTCGTAAGAAGCCACATCCCGCAGGGTCAAAAGGACAACCTGCCCCCAACGAGGAACCCCTGACGTACCCACATGCGGCGCACATTCCCGTGCCAATTGATACTTAGCATGCCTTAAGCAACAAATACGTTGCAGCATGGCGAAGGGCGATCCGTTCCGAGCTTGCGTCTCTGCATTGTAAGGACCCATTTCTATGGAGAATCTGCCACTCTCACGCAAAACATTGGTAAGAAGTGGGTCGTCAAGGTAAAAGCCAAACCGGATATCTCAGTCGACCGTTTCAAAGCACGGATGGTTGGTCAAGGATTCAACTTGAGTCGACAAATCGGAGACTTTCTTCGCATTTGCCAAGCTCAACACCTTGTGCGCAGTCCTAGCCATCGCTGCCAAGCGGAACATGCACATGCACTCTGCAAACATTGAACCTCAGCGGTGGCCTCCAAGAGGAGACATACATGCGCCAACCAAGAGGGGCATAGGATGGAACACCTCGAGTCATGCGCCTCCTCAAGAGCATGTATGGGCTAAAGCAAGCCTCACGTGAATGGTACAAACTTTTCCATCATACCCTCTCCTTCCTCGTACTCAAGCGAGCAACGTCTGACACCAACCTCTATACGATGAACCATCTCGTGCATGACATCTGCACTGTATTGTTATACTCGGGGGCGCAGCGCGGGGGCCCCGGATAGATGGGGTGTGCTCGCGTACCCATCGGCACCTACCTCTACCTCCGCGGCGTAGGCGCTTGCTACTTTGAAGCTGTGCCTGGCTTGGCACGGTAGGGGGCTACACGAGGTACCGGCGGCTACGATTCGCGGCATCAGCAACTGTCGGGAAGCCTTGTACTGAGGGTTTTGGAAATTAAAATATCCGTACACCAACGATGAGATCTCCCGCTCGGGCCGTCCGATATATATTTTCGCGATTGAATACCCGCGGATACTCTCCCGACTAGTGGGCGGGGGCGGCGTCTACGAATTGTTTTTTGGCGAAAGGGTGTAAGGATGGATCAGCGGTGGGACGCGGGTGGTGGAGTTGGCGGCGGACAGCCGGGAAGCAGCTCCGGGGCAAGTCGCTCGCCAACAGTCGCCTAGCCATGTGAGTTTCGAGTCTCTCTTGGGGGCGAAGCTCGAAGCAACGCATGACGGAGGAGGGTCGCAGCCGGAGGAGCGACACGGTTTGGAGGCGAAGGTCCACATGATCGACCGTTGCCAAAAACCCCGGTACGGAGGGTTTTCGCATACATATTTCCGCACCCGATATCTTTGAGGAGCGGCGACTCGATCTGCGAGTTCGACCAACCCCTCCCCCGGTCGGTACCCACCTATCGACATGATGCCTAAGGCATGGTGCCTGGGATTATCGCCAAGGCACTATTTGTCATAGTCTACGATGATGACGGTCGTATGAGTTCCCGTATCTTTATCGCTAGCGTGACATGCAAATGCGATCAGTTGGACAACCTTGAAGCTGACTACGGCCGACAAGTGGACATTATGGCTACATGGACGACGCAATACCGTGACATGGACGGCAGATTTTGAAACGAATTGTGACATAACGTGACGCAGACACTTATTATACGTGTTACACCCAAAGTAGAAGAGAACCCCAGAACAAAGAGACATGAACGAGAATTAGAGAACAGACAGACACACCTGGACAGACGCTGGGCCTAGCTGATGTAAGCTAAACGCAGTATTTCCAGTTCAGGCTGGAGTGTCTCGATTCTAGCTTCAGCGAGAGGACCTGCTAAATTCAGATGTGACCGACGAATGGCGACCTGACAGTAGTGATGCGATTTCTTACAAGTACCCGTTCGCGACGAGTTTGCGGACTTGGACTGTGGAGCACCATGATGACATGCTCAATTACCGCAATGAGATGAGGGAGCAGAAGACTCAACATGACTCTTTACATGACATGAGGATATGACGGACGACAAGCATAGCGCGAGGAGGTTCGCTTAGCTTGACCTCATGGGAGATGCGCCAACATGTGTTGTTTTTGGCGACGACAGTTGCAGTCGCTACATGTACGGTTCGCACAGACGGGCATCTTTTTCCGGACGTTCTGCGATGCGTTTGAATTTCATCAGATTAGGCGCAGCGAGACGACCGCTACTTTTCCTGATTCTGATGAAATTTACTCGTAGTATTTTGACATTCCGTTAATTTCGAATGAAGGGTTGTTATTGTACAAGTAGCGACTAAGTATTTCCGTGTTCCCGCGATTAAGTTTAATTTGTGGCTGTTGATTCCTGTGGAGTAGCTACGCCTCTACATATTGCGTCTACATTAAATGTGGTGATTTTCCTGTGAGTCATGACTACCGATGGCGATACCGTATAATGTCTTGGAGGTGGCGACGATACCGCATGGCTCTTTGGTAGCTAGTATATCGTTTCGTTTTGGAATGAGATTACGAGAGGACTACGCGAGAAGTTTTTGCTGGATGTTATTTCTTTTGCGACGACGCGTTTCGGGACTTGTACCGTACCGCGACTAGTGATTGGATACGAGCTGGATACTTTTCGAGGAGTCCTTTTTGCACGATTGACCACCGGCGAGCAGCCAACAATTGAAGCGATCGAAAGATTCTATTTTAGCTCGAGGACGCGGACTACAAGCCGACAGCGCCTGTGCTTTGCGACTTGTATTTTGAAGACGCGATGCTATTCGCACAACGTTTTCTTTGGCACTACGAGAGCAATTGAGGATTGAGGGATTTATTGAGGTGAAATAAGCGCGTTACAAATGGAGTGACTTTTATGGGAGCACACAATACGGGATGGCTACGCGACAGTGATACCTTCGAAGATGTCAGCGAGGGAGTTAGCGATGCGGCAGCATTTTTGTTGTTGGCCTACCGCAACCTTCAAGTGGAATATCGAACCTACCGATGGCCCGTATGTATCTTCGCGAGGAGCGTGCTACTGAGAAGTCTATTTCCAGATATTTTTGTTTCTATTCATACAGCCAGATTTTCATCGAGTCCTGCCATACGAGTAGAAAAGCGCAAGTACCTACGCCTGGACTGCTCCACCCCCACATCGGTATACCTTCCCGCCCCCTCCCCCGCCGACTGCTCAATATGTCACGACCCATTACAAACAGAACCCACCTCCACATGCTGCACATGCCCGCACTTTGCCGTCCACTCCCAGTGCCGCCCCGCTCAGAGACCCGCCACATGGCAGTGCGAATAGTGTGCTCGCGGCTAACAACACGACCTCACCCGCCTCCACGAGGTCCGGTGGGCGCCATGCCTACAACTACACGACACCATCAGTGAGACCCCCTCCGTCCCCACCGCCCTCACCGCATTTAACTCCGGCTTTGTCCCCTCCACGACACACATCATGCCAGAACCCGGACCCCCTCCATGGACGCACCCCCTTATCACATTCAACGACGACCCCACCCACCCTTCCCTCGACATGCTTCCCTCACAATCCCACCTCCACACCTCACCGACTCCTACTCACCACACTCAGCAGGCATCTATCACCTCCCCCCTAACCCTACTCACCCCCTTACCTTCCCCCTCCATGAACGCATGCAATTAACATACTCCCACACCAAAGGCATTCTTGCTTGGAATTGGCACGACTTCGTATACACAGACGGCTCCAAGAAGGGAGGCAACTCCCCCCCTCGGAGGAGCCGCCACCCACCCCCGCCTCGGACACCCGCCATAAAATCTTGGTGACCTCTACTCCTCCCTCCCACACCATCAATCGAGCTGAATTAGCAGGCATTGACATAGGCCTCCAACTAGGCCATACCCACCTCCTTAAAGACACTGCGTGCTCCCTCCACCTCATACAAGGCTACTTAAACTGCCCATCCGCCTATAGACACAACATCCACCGCGACAAACTCCTCTCCATCACACACACTCTCACAACCCGCTGTAACGCAGGCATTCGCACACCTCGGCAAAATTAAAGCACACATCCACTCCCTAGGAAACGACCTCGCAGACACACTAGCCAACCAAGTTGCAGATGGACAACCAACCGACACAACATACACCACAGGTTCAGAAGTGACGAGAGGCCACTGGACCTGGCCATACACCCTTATTCCACAAACCCTAGGGGAACCCATACCCTACAGATACACCAACCTCAAAACTGACGCGCACACCCACAGCACCAAGCACACACACACACACACATACACCTCTCTCACAAACATCCAAACACGGCGCACTCCTCGCCCGCGCCGCGGAGGACGGTGCGGACTTCACTCTCCACAAAAACACACTACACTCACCAACATACAATTCATCCACAAGCAAGAATTCATGTGGGGAGTCCACAACACCCGCCTCCTCACACACAACCCCACCCTGCGCTGTCCCATGTGTGGCCAATTCACTAGCAACGGCCATATGGCCGGTTACTGCCCATCGATGTCTGGCCTAAGACACGACCGCCACAAGAGCGCGCTACAACTCCTACTCTCTCTTTTAGAACGCCACAACGGAGGACGGTGGGAGACCATCACTGCAGACTTCGGTAACAAACCCATCAAGTCCTTCACCTCCCCCACTCCCACCCGCACCCCACTTGACTGTCCACCCCCTCACCCCACCCACATGCCTACCCGCCTCATAGCTGCTGCCGAAGGTCTCTCGCCCGATTCCCTAACCTCGTGCCCCGCCATCCTCCCCCCTGAGATTCTCCCCCCCGCGCTACCACCCCCGGCGCACAAACCCGATTTCATTCGCCTCCTCGAACCTCGATTTGTTGGTCACACAAACGGTCGCCGCCGATACTGATCCATTAAGAAAATTCAGATAGGGGAGTGGAAGTACGGCATTGACCACAACCTCTCCCAAACAGCCCACTTGATTAGAGCCAAATACACACCCCTCGCAAATGCCATCCGCAACCACTCGCCAGGTACCGAGGTCGACATCCTCCCCATGGTCATTAGCCGCACGGGTACACCGCACACATCCACCATCGCAAGTCTCACCTCTCTCCTCACCCTCCGCACCGACCCTCTTGACAAACTCATCTCCAAAACACAACTTGACACATCTCGCATACTCGCACAACTCCACACGCACACTTTCCAATGGCTACACCATCTCCTACTTGTATACCGCATCAAATCACGCACGACCTCTCGCCGCGCCTCCACACAATGCACACTCGCACGCCCTTGATTGCACACCATCTTCGCCCTGCATCGCACCCTCCTCGGAAGGAAGTAAAACCCCCGAAACACCCTTGGAGAGGTTGGATACATGTGGTTTACGGTCTAGCCCTGACTTGCAAGTTTCTTGTATGGCATAGTTGGGAGGGCCCAGAGACAGCAACATGCGCGTACGGTATTTGGTTTAAACCGGCGCATATGGTACATGTTGTAAACAATTTCAATTTCAATTTCAATACGCATGGACTGCTACCGTATTGGAGGACACTTTTATTGGAGCACGCGATATTTCTTACGGCTACTTGCAAGCGAGTCTCAAAGGACGGGCGACCAAGGCCGCTACTACAGCGAGCTGCGATATGTTTGCTGTTTCAGCGATGCTGGACGACCTGACAACCTGTGGACTACCGCTACGTTGTGACGACTGCCTTCTTTCCTGAGAGGGTGCCGCTTACGCACTTATCGTCACAGTCGAGCTGCTGAGCAACGCGAGGTGTTAGATGCAACGAATGGCTAAGAGAGAAGCAACTACATGGCGCGATTGGAGTCGACTTCGGGATTTGCGTCGAGAACATTTTTCTTCGACCTACCGGCTACGCCCAGGAGCACTGCTTATGTTGCGAGCTTCAACATGTACATCATTTTCCTTTTCCGACCCTTCCTGGTCATGACCTATTGCTCGTTGTGTTGTCTGCCGACCACATCAACAACTAGGACGTTGTTGCTTAAGGAGGCCATATTGTCATAGTCTACGACGATGACGTTCGATGATTACTATAGCATAAGCGAGTAATGTCATCTTCTGATGCTGATTGGTGTAGTAGTATGTACTTCCTCCGAATAGCAGCTACGTATCTTTGGATACATGATTAGAATAACTATGGAGTTTTTACAAGAAAAAGCAGTGAAGGCCACCAAGCAAAAAGAAGAAAAGAGGATGAAAAATCTAAGCCCGAGGAAAAAGAAGGCATGCCACAACGTCAGTACTGCCCTCCTAAAAGCGTCGCGGAGATAGGAACCCGGAGTGCCATGAAGAGCAGCACAAAGACGATGCATAAGTTCACGTCGCACATCCCCCAAAAAACGCCGAAAAGGAACATAAGTAGGTCGACGAACAAAATGATGCATACGGACATAAATGTCTGAGCTCAAGGAGCGAGAGTCAGCGGCACCTATGCCAAGGAAGCGACGAACAACCACCAAAATAGCCAAGCGATCAACCAACTCAGCCGCCATCGGCGCCAACCGGCCCCCATCCTCCATGGCGAAGGGATAGTAGTCATGGATCGACTGAACCGAAGGCGTGCCAAGCAAAGCAGAAGTTCGGAGGTCCGCAACAAGTTTGCCATGCTGATCTCCCAATGCAAGGCTGCAAAGGTGAGGGAGACGAGCACCTATACGAAAACATGCTCTTCGTTAGGTAAGACAGAGCCAGCTCGGAACCAAGTTTTACCAGAACGAGGCTCGCGTTGTAATACCAGCTTTAAGTCCGACGATTTAGTTCCTCAAACGTGAATTACCAACACCACGTAATGTCCAGGTCCTAGAGAAGCCATCTCAACTCAATCAAACAACGTCGAGCGAATCAATGAGCAACGAAAGCGTGCGTCGACCAAAGAGCTCCGAAACCAGTGTGGCGGTTAGCCTCTTAAAGCTAAACGCTAGCACAAATCTGTTCTAGTCTGTCTAGTTCTGTTGTTGCAAGATGGCAAAATGATGTTGTCGAGAGGCAATGGTGAAAGATGTTTCACTGCTGTACTTAGGCAATAGATGTTGTAAGTGAGCAAAGGAATTGTTAAAAGGTTCTGTCACCTCCCTCTACTGCACTGGGCTTAAATAGGTTTCTGCCCATATTAATTACGCCTGCAAGCTACGCTTACGTGTCAGGCGTTGGGGCTGTCTAACCGTCGTCATCTGTCCTCGAGACGCGGCCTGCCTAGCATTGGGTTTCACGACGCGGCTCATTCTGCATCGAAGAGCTCGTTCTGGCGCGTCATCTGGCTGGTTAGATTAATTATGCATATTGTACGTACCGGGAGGTACTGGTCGTACTGTAGCATCAGCACCATTACAATATTGCAGTAGCGACGTACCCACGAGTATACGTCCATCCTGTGGAAAAGCACGAATTGGTATCCGTAACGAGTACCTGTACAATGTCCTGCAATGTACTGTTGCAGGACTATACTCGTCACACTCGTACCCACCCCCTCTTGACAGATCAATGAGGCCGCCGCGAGGCAGACCTCCGTGGTTCTTGGCTCCTTTACTGAAGCATTTACTGTGACTCAGGAACGCGCGGTGGGTGAGCGTGCATGAAGTCGATGTACGCCTGAATCTTGGCAAAATTGTGCCATTGGGGCGTCTCCAAGAAATCTTGTAACGCAATAGTCCGGTGTACCTCATTCAACCGGTGCCAGACAGGTGGAATGTCGGCATCACTGAAGCGCGTCATGAAGAGCAGATATTTGCCTCGTCGCCCAGGTAGCGACTTGATGCACACAGCAGAGATGTGCGAGACGTCGAACTCCGCATCGTCTCCTTCAGGAACAGTTACCGGGACATCTGGTCGAAGTGGAGCAGTAGTGCATGGTCGTAAGTTGTTGACATGGAACACATGATGTAAGCGTACTGTCGCTGGTAGTTTCAATCTGTAACTGTGTTTCCCAATCTGCTCCTCCACTGAAAAAGGTCCAAGCTGTCTGTCTCTGAGTTTCCGGTTCGGTTGTCCTCTCAGAAAAAGGTTTGCTGTGACGACTGACACCTTGTCTCCCTTGGCGAATTGTGGCGCTGTAGATGGTTCTGTGCGCGCCTGCATCTCGTCCTTGTGTAGCTGTAACACTGAGCGTACCAGGGTGTGTACTTCCTATAATAATCTCAACCGTTCTGTTGCGTCTTGCGAAACCGGAATCGATGGTCGCATGCTGAACAACAGGTCAGGAGGCTCCTCAGGAGAAAAACCAAAGTTAGCCTCGAACGGTGTGTGCCCAATTCCGATTCACGCGAAGCGTTGTACGCGAATTCCACTTGCGGTAGAAGTGTCGACCAATCATAGCCATCATAGCAACATAAGCAACGAAGAAGCTAATTCCACCAAAAGTATCCATCTCTGGCTTCTATCCGGCTGTCTTTCGTCCACTCACCCTCGTCCCCATAAAACGAGTCTTGTGAGAACCCCTCACGAATGAGATCAGCGAAGTCAGGGCTCATCTGCAGCGCGTCGACAGTCAGGGAATTTAACTGTGCGTCTTCAAACAGCAGCTGGGACTTCCGTCGTAATTCTCGATCTGACGGAACCTCGCCATCCCAAAATAAGGGTACTGTGGTCTGAGGTACGAAGTCTGGACGCCGGCTTAACGGGTCAGCTTCGTTCGGAGCTCCTTTGCGATATGCAAGTGTCATCGAGCCCGCAAACGGTTGCAAATCCCGCAGGTATCTTGCTTGCCGCTTGTTCAGCATGTTGTTCGGTTGCATGAGCAGATGTCGCAGTGTGTCGTGGTCTGTTACGACAAGGAACTTAGAGCACCCTTCAAGATAGCACCTCCAATGCTTGACAGCTTCGCATACGGCCAAAGCTTCTAAGTCGTACGCAGAGTAAGTGTTACCACGCTCAGCTGGATTCAGCTTACGCGCCAAGTAAGAGACTGGTTGAATACCTCCTCCTTGGTCTTGCAACATGACTGCTGCAATCCCCACGGTTGAAGCATCTGTAGCTACGGTGAACATCGCGTCCGAGCCGACCTCCGGAAGGATCAGGCATGGCGCGGAAATGAGCCGTAACTTGAGAGTCTCGAAGGCTTCCAAACAGGCAGGCGTCAGCGTAACCTTCTGTGGCTAGGACTTCCGTAATAAGTCCGTCAATGGAGCCGTAAGGTCGCTAAAATGGTGTATGAGTCTTGCGTAGAAGTTGCAGAACTGTACGAAACTGCGAACCTCCTTCTGCGTCTTGGGCACTGGCCAGTCTGCAACGGCCTCGACTTTCTTTGTGGAAACCAAAATTTTACCGGCTGACACAGTATAGCTTAGGTATTCCATCTCTTGTAGTCCGAAGAAGCATTTCTTAAGGCGTAATTTCAGCCCTTCCTCCTGGAACCGTTGTAGCACCAGTCGCAGGTGCTCCAGGTGCTCCTCAAGAGTTCGAAAGTAGATATAGACGTCATCGAGGTAGACTGTCACGAACTTGTGTAAAATGTCGCGAAGAATGTCGTTCATCATCCTCTGAAAGGTTGCCGGCGCATTGCACAGGCCAAACGGCATGGCGACCCATTCCATTAAGCCATCATGGGTCTGAAATGCCGTCTTGTGAACGTCCTGATCACGCACTCGAACTTGCCAGAATCCAGAAGCGAGGTCGAGGTGTGTGTAAAAATTCGCGTCCTTAAGTTCGTCGAGAGTATCATCCACACGCGGAAGTGGGTAAGCATCTTTACGCGTAACCTCGTTAAGGCCACGGTAGTCAATGCACAGACGTAGCGAGCCATCAGCTTTCCGCACAAAAGAATTGGCGAGCCGAACTCACTGTAGTTGGGACGGACCAGACCAGCCTCCACTGCGTCTTTGAGCTGTCGATTAAGCTCAGCGCGCTCTGCGGGTGACAATCTGTTCAGCCGTTGGCGTCGCATCGGGCCAATTGTTTCAATGGGATGATCCCAATGTCGGCTTACATGTGGAGAGTCGACAGGTTGCAGTAACTCCGGGAAGTCATCGAAGAGTAACGACCGGAAGTTGTCACGTTGTTCGGCAGTTAGCTCCTCTCCAGTGTGAAAGTCTGTCGGTTGTTCTGCGGTTGACGTAAGTTCAATGACGTAAAAATCAGCATGACGTCCCCTATTGCGGCGCGTCTTGCGCATGAGTTTCTGAACTTTTGTAGACGACATGAGTAAACACTCAGGGCGTCGTTCCTCGAGCGTAGTCTCCACAGTTGTGCCGTCCATAAGTGGAAAAACTCTGGTTGTACCAAACTGTAAAGAGGCATGTTCGTCATCAAGCCATGGTAAACCCATGATTAAATCAGCTGTGCGTAAATCACGTAAGACGTAAAAAGTCCGGTGAAATTCGTGTCGAGCCAGCTCAAAAGTGACGTCACATACTGTCTTAGAAGTCACTCGTTGTCCGTTGGCGAGTCGAACTGGGGTCTTAGTTGTAGACTTCCGAGTCTGTAAAGCAAAGCGTCGTACAAAGTCCTCTGACACAAAATCAAGCGTCGCAGCGCAGTCCACTAATCCAGAAATTTGGTGTCCGCCATCAAGGGTTTTCACAATCAGCTCAGTTCGAATTAACGGTCGAGCTTCCGTGAGGTCAGTCAGTAGGGTTGTAGATGGCGAGGAAAATTGTTGCAGCGTAGCGATGGACGGTTCCGCGTTGTCTGAAGGTAATGGTACCAAGTCTAGTTGATCAGATGCTGTAGGTGCTGTCGAGTCGTTAAACGCACAATCTGCGTCGACTAACCACAGTTGTACAGGCCAAGGAGCTGGTGCAACCACCTCCTGTTGCGTTGGGTTCTCCAGTGACTGACGAGTAAAAAGCTGTGTCCTCGATGGGAATTCTTGGTAGAGTTTCCAGTTCTTAGTCACTTGAGTAAATTTGCCCACTTTGGTAGTAGAAATACAGCCATCGTAGATGTCGGAGATGTTCGACGACAATCCTCAAAATGCTGCGCAATCTGCTCAGCTAACTCCCAGGGTGGGTTAATAAACACCCTCTCTCCTGACAAGTCTCTCTCTAGAATCGAGTCACTCGGCGAACAGTGAGGTAAGTCACCGTGCGAGTTAAGACCTTCATCATCAGCACATCCCTCCAATGTGAAGACGAATCGTGCATGCAGAGGGTCAAAGACTGAGTCAACCAGTTTCCAATCAATTGAACGTCTGGTTACAGGTTTACGACTATGTCTCTGCTTAGTCTGACGACGACGACCTGCTACTAGCGTTACATGTGTCGCGACTGTAGTCGATGGAGATGTCAAAGGTGTTTCGACGACCTCTGTCGCTAACAGTGTCTCAGAACGAACAGTAGATGTAGCCGGCTGCTCCAGTTCGCTGGTAGAACAGCCTTGCCACCATCATTGTTTCTTAGATTCCATCGGTGCCTTGCCCTTCCACTCCGGGCATTGGAACAGTCGGTGTCCCTTCTTGTGGCAGTTGAAGCAGAGTCCCTCGCCCAAGAGTCGCTTACGCTCCTCAGCTGTCATCGCTTTTGCGAGTGTGTTGAAATCATCACGGCCAGATGTTTGACCACGTCCACCATTGTTGCCGCCACCACGTCCACCATTATTGCCGCCACCACGACCACGTCCGCGGCCACGACCACGGCCACCTCTATTACGTTTCCAGATGTTAGAGGCTTCCTCGAAAGGGTCCTCAAGGTTGCGCTTGCGTGTAGGCTGGGCAGATGGACCAGCAGCAGACCTCGTAGTATTGCTGAGTTCCGGCGAGTCTGTCACGACGTCATTCAAAAAAAATTGCAGTTCTACCAGCGTAATCTGGTACCCCCTATGAGCTCGGTGTGACTTTGCCTGGTTCTTCAACGAAGAGTTCGCTAAGCCGTTAATGAAGCGCACACACTGAATATCAGCTGACAAGGGCTCACGAGACCGACGTAAGAAGTCGTTGTACTATTTAGTATAGAGCGCGTAACTCATCGTGCTGCTCTGCGTAAAGCTGAGCAAAGAGTTGATTGCGTCGTCCTTGATGTTAGGAAGAAACGTCGAGTTGCGTATCTCCGTAACAAGCTCGTTGTACGTAGCTGGAATTGGAGGCTGAGTTTTCTTGTTCAGCCACCACCCATTCAGATGTCCTGAGAACTGTGAAGTAACCCATATCACTGAGTCGTACGTATCATGCGAAATCCCTAGCATGAGAAAACGCTGAGGCTGAGCTTCAAGCCAGTCCTCCAGTTCATTAGGGACACGACCACTCTGATTTGGCGAATTAATTGCAGCCTTCCGCTGGGTTTCCGTGAGGGTGACAGGTAGTCCAGCTAAGTTGTGTGTAGGCATCGGCATTCCCACTCGTAAATCTGTAGGCCCTTCACCAGTCAATCGGTTGATGTGTCCGCTAATCAGCAGCCAGACAGGACCAGAGTGGACCGTCGTAACCGGGAGTACATGTGGAACTGTCTCGGGGTAGACGTGTCGTCTTGTAGGACAGGAGCGTGTTGACGGATCGCTCGGTAAAAGAGTTCCCATTGAGTCACGTAGCCAAAGTGAAGTAACTCACTTTTGTGCTTCTCAGCACGAAGTAACCCCTTCTGAGCGGGCGTAAGAGTCAGACCGTCAATGTTGATTGTTTCCGGGACGACGTAAGTGCCATCCGGATTAACTGTCGACTGTGCCAAAACAGCCTGCTCGACCTGAGCAGGTGTGCGTAAATTGTTCGTAGCAAACAGGACATGAATAGAGGCTGAGTACACGTAAACAAGCTGTCGTCCTTGAGGTAGCGTAACGATAACATGTTCGCCACTCAACAGCGTTAAATCTTCCGGCGTCAGAACAATACCGGTCTCCTCGTGTAACTCACGAACAGCAGCGTCGACATGCTCTTCGTCAGGTAAGACAGAGCCAGCTCGGAACCAAGTTTTACCGGAACGAGGCTCGCGTTGTAATACCAGCTTCAAGTCCGACGATTTAGTTCCTCAAACGTGAATTACCAACACCACGTAATGTCCAGCTCCTAGAGAAGCCATCTCAACTCAATCAAACAACGTCGAGCGAATCAATGAGCAACGAAAGCGTGCGTCGACCAAAGAGCTCCGAAACCAGTGTGGCGGTTAGCCTCTGAAAGCTAAACGCTAGCACAAATCTGTTCTAGTCTGCCTAGTTCTGTTGTTGCAAGATGGCAAAATGATGTTGTCGAGAGGCAATGGTGAAAGATGTTTCACTGCTGTACTTAGGCAATAGATGTTGTAAGTGAGCAAAGGAATTGTTAAAAGGTTCTGTCACCTCCCTCTACTGCACTGGGCTTAAATAGGTTTCTGCCCATATTAATTACGCCTGCAAGCTACGCTTACGTGTCAGGCGTTGGGGCTGTCTAACCGTCGTCATCTGTCCTCGAGACGCGGCCTGCCTAGCATTGGGTTTCACGACGCGGCTCATTCTGCATCGAAGAGCTCGTTCTGGCGCGTCATCTGGCTGGTTAGATTAATTATGCATATTTGTACGTACCGGGAGGTACTGGTCGTACTGTAGCATCAGCACCATTACAATATTGCAGTAGCGACGTACCCACGAGTATACGTCCATCCTGTGGAAAAGCACGAATTGGTATCCGTAACGAGTACATGTACAATGTCCTGCAATGTACTGTTGCAGGACTGTACTCGTCACACAGCTCACTCTGCCTCATCCAAGGATACATGAACTGCCCTTCCGCATACCGCCACAACATTCACCGTGACACATTCCTCTCCATCACACACACCCTGAAAACCCTATGCGACTCAGGCATCCGCACCCATCTTGTCAAAATCAGAGCACACAACCACTCATTAGGCAACGACCTCGCAGACGCCCTTGCTAAACATGCTGGAGATGGACACCCACCAGGCACCACATACACCACAGGCTACTCAAACGTGCCAATAGGCCATTGGACCTGGCCATACACCCTAATACCACAAACCCTAGGGGAATCCATACCCTAAAGATACACCAACCTCAAAATAGACGCACACACATATAACACCAAGCACACACACACACACACCCTTCTCACACACCACCAAACACGGTGCCCTCCTAGTCCGCGCAGCGAAGGACGGGGCCGACTTCACCTTCCACAACACACACAACCCTCACCTACATCCAATTCACCCACAAGCAAGAATTCATGTGGGGCGTACACAACACCCGCCTCCTCACCCACACCCCACCGTGCGTTGCCTCATGTGTGGTCAATTCACGAGCAACGGCCACATGGCCGCTAACTACCCCACCATGTCTAGCCTAAGACATGACCGCCACAATAGCGCGCTACAAACTCCTCCTCTCCCTCTTGAAACGCCACAAAGGCGGACGATGGGAGACCATCACTGCAAACTTTGGTAACAACCCATCAAACCATTCGCTCCCCACTCACCCAGCCACACCGCTGTTGACTGTCATCCCCCTCACCCCACCCACATGCCCACCCGACTTGTTGATGCTGACAAAAGCCTCTCGCCCGACTCCCTCACCTCGTGCCCCGCCATCCTCCCCGCCGAGAGAATCCCCCCGCGTATCGACCCCCGGCCCACAAACCCGACTTTATCCGCCTCCTCGAACCTCAATACGTCGGTCACACAAATGGCCGCCGCCGATTCTCCTCGATTAAAAATATTCAGATAGGGTAATGGAAGTACTGCCCAGACCACAACCTCTCCCACACAGCTCAATTGATTCGCGCCAAAAACACCCCTCGCAAACGCCATACGCCAACATTGGCAATATATCGAAGTCGACATCCTTCCCATCATCATGAGCCGCAGGGGTACACCGCACTCATTCACCATTACAAGTCTCACCTCTCTTCTCACCCTCCGCACTGACCCTCTTGACAAACTCATCTCAAAAGCCCGACTCGACACATCCCGCATCATTGCACAACTCCACACGCACACTATCCAATGGCTGCATCATCTCCTACTCATATACCGCACCAAAACCTGCACGACCACTCGCCGCGCCTCCACACACTTCGCCTACGCACGTCCCTAACCGCACGCCGCCACCACCACGCATTGCACACTCCCCCGGGGGGGGGTAAAAACCCCTAGCCACCTTTGGAGAGGTTGGATTTAGGCGGTTAACGGTATGGCCCTGACCTACTTGTAAGTTTCTTGAATGGCATTGTTGGGAGGGCCCAAAGACAACAACCGGCGCATACGGTTCAAGTTGTAAACAACTTCAATTTCGATTTCAATAAATGTTGGCAAATGGTCTGACGAAGGCGTTAACAGAGCCGAAGCACGCAATGATCTTCACGCGTTGCATGGGAGCGACGACAAGTGGAGATAAGTTTGCTTGCATTACCGCCAACGATCTAGAGGGGCTATTATAGTACATCATTATCAGTACATGTACGTTCACAGTGAACGCTATGAGTGAATACGTACATTAACTTGTACCATTGTTAATATGCATAGTTGACCCAGCAGAGATGCAAAATACAAACAAGACGCAAGCAATAACCATCTCACCGCGCCTCGGTTCTGGCTCCAAGCAATACACCTACTTAGAGCTCACGGGCACCTCCGATAAGAGCTAGTGCCTCGGGAGAATGGGTGGTACGGTACGTATACCATGAAAACGAGTGGTACGGACTGAAATTTTGATTTAGTACTTTTGAATTAGATATCGCTTAGTAGCGCGGCGCCGCTCCGTAAGTTCCGTCGCTCGCGGGTAAAGCTCATCCTCTCACTGCGAAGGCAATCCCCTCAACAGCTATCGACCAAAGTCGGTTCAAACTCTACTTCAAATCTAGCAACGCCTGAATTATGTAGCCAAAGGGTATTAGCGGCTATGTGTGGAGGGGAGAGAGCAACATAGCAAAGACGGGGTGGGATGGTGGTGTTTAGATGCGCAACGGGGGTGACATCACTGTTGTTTTCCAATTTCTTTGCTTCGCAACAACCGTCTCGGTTTCCGCAATTGGACGCCACGCACAAGGGGACCTAGCATACCCGGCAGGAAGACACAATGACGACCGCATGACGATAAAACGGGCTTAATTAGCATGGAATTTGCTTTGTTATTTCTAGTTGTCCGCTCTCAATCACCGGTACTGGCCCCGGCCGTCGCGAGTCGGCAGTTCATGTATCCGCAAAGGCATCATTGGGGGAGGGGCTAGCCAACGGCACAAACTTCTGCGTCGATCGTGGGTGATTGACGGTTATCTAGAATGAGAAAAGCTTCGCTAATACCAAACATTTAGAAGTGAAATGGCAATGCTTGCCTTTTAGCCGGGTTGTGACTTTGTGGGATGGTGAGAGCCAGCGCGTGGGGATTTCACGTACATCCCTACTTTGGTGGGTGTGATTTTCCGCGTTTTAGCGGCCAAGATGTGTGTCGTTACACTTGTAACTATTTGGATGTCGTTCGATGATTATAAGAGTTGTCGGGGAGCATGAATGCATGCGCTGCCTCGCTTGGAAAAGGCTGAAGGGGGGCAAATGTTTCGAAGCCATGAAACCCCCGCCGCCACCATCTTTCGTGTGACTTCGGATGTTGTGTCAACTCGTATGTCACGAGAGGCTTCTATTTTCAACCCACCGGTGCTCAAGTAATGCCCAGTCTATTTCGAAGCAACATTCTAGGCTTATCGTTGCATAGAATGTGATTGTGGACAAGCCGGAGGACGGAGCGAATGCGATGGTCCGGCTTGCTAGAATAATTTAAAAAATTCTTTAAGTAGCCCGTCATTAACGCCCGAGACGAAGGAGTGCCCAAGAGTTGACGAGCACCCAACCTAGCCAAAACAATCAACAAGTCACGGAGAGACCATTTTCGAGGCAAGTGGTCGTTCTCCCCCGTTAGGAGCTAAAATGTGAGCGATTAGAGTCTATCGTACTGAGTTCGACAGGGAACCGACTTGGCCGGTCTGACATCATGCCGGCATAATCTCCCCAAAATTGTCCACAACTCATGCCCGTTCGACGCACATACCAAACTATTGTTCCAAGCCTGATAAAGGTGCGATGCGCCGTAGCAAAGTCCCTCCACACGGCCTTTGCTTGAGAAAATACTCTCGTCGACGAGCACTTGCATAAAGTTTTCCAAGATGTTGGTCGTTTGGAGGGAAATCGACCTCTAGGATCGCAGCTGAGCCCGATGACCGGGATTTCTTCGAAAAAGTGATGACATGGACATAAGGCACAGTTTTGAACCGGCCACGAGATGCAGATATAGGTTTGGAGGTTGTATGGAGGCTCCAAAGATGAGCCGTTTCTGTGGTATACGCACCACTTTTGTGGTACGTGTACCACCCATTCTCCCGAGGCACCAGCGATACGGTAGTAGAAATATGAAGGCATCTATCGTTTCATGTACAAGATCGCGAAGTGATACAAAACCCAAAATATTGTCTTCATTATTCAAAATAATATACAAAATATACCACCAAGATAACAGTACCAGGTACTGGAATCCACAAGTGTCACTCTTGCCCTTTTGTCTGCTCCCCTCCCTTTTTTCTTGTCCGTGCTCATTTTGCAATTCTTCTAATCCATCTTGATCAAACAGCAAATAAGAGGAAGAGGAAAAAGGCATAGAAATCTAAGCCCTCGTAGCAGAAGGGCGGGCAACCAAAGCTGCACCACCGGACCACCCCCCTGCAAGGTATGAAAGTAGAGATATAGGAATCCAGCGTGCTATGACGAAGAAATACAGAAACTTTTAACTCAAAATTTTCTTACAAGAACAAGCAGTGCATGCCACCAAGCGAAAAGAAGAAGAGAGGAAAAAACCCGAGGAACATGAAGGCATGCCACACAAACTTCAAGCTCAAACGCAAGAATAATACATCCCACGTGTATCATTATTCTTGCGTTTTGAGCGCTAGAAGTCTTATTTGCTGTATACGTTTTGGCGGGAATACAGCATCTGTACGAGGATTAGAATACACGAATATTGTACGTTTCGATACGGATAAAAGTAATATGGGTGTGTTTGCTAATAAACCCCGGCTGTGGACGCGAGGGCCGGAAAAGGGGGTGCTGTCGATAATCAGTACATGTACGGAAGAAAAGGTAAAAAAACTGCAATTCAAGCCAAACCCTGTCGCCGTAGCGCATGTGATGAACTCTTGAAAGGTAATTCGCATTGTTGTAAAAGTGAGATTTTCGGTACAAGGCTCGCAAGCCGAGTCCCTTTTTCTAATCATTGGAAGACAGGGTTTTGACCCGAGGGCCGGGAAATAGGGGGTGCTGTCGATAATCAGTACATGTCCGGCAGAAATCAAGGTCGAACAACAGCACGCCAAGCAAGGCCCTCCCTTATATTTCTTTCGCTGTAGTTCATATATTGCACTCCCCGAAATTATGTAACATACATGTAAAAGTGACATTTTCGGTACAAGGCTCGCAAGCCGAGTACTTTTTTAAAATTGGAATACATGCTTTACACGCGAGGACCGGGAAAGGGGGTGCTGTCGATAATCAGTATGTACGGAAGAAAAGGGGACCCACCGACAGACTTTGAAATTGAAATCGAAGTTGTTTACAACAATAACAGCAAACTGAACCTACTTCTGTCTATCGGCCCTCTATAACCCAGCCATACATGACTTACGCGAGCAAAGTCTAGACCGGGTACTCTTTGACCAGGTACACCTATCGACATACCTATCTGCAATGTGTGCCGACGCTCCTCGGGACTTTAAAAACTGTACGCAACCGCCGCAGCAGTTGCCCCAACCGCCCCGCTTAAGCAATAACAACATGCTAATTCTTCAATTAAGAAAATCAGATCTAAAAAATAAATCCATCAATTGTCATGAAATGCAAAACTTAAATGCTGGTCGACCTTCACGATGCACGGCCCGCTCCCACCGACCCGGGGTGCCGACTGGCCTAGGCCGATCGGCTTTCGGGAGACGGGAGGGACGACGGGCCATCCCAATCTAACTCTAGCGTGACTTCGGTCTTGCCGAACAACCGAAGAGAGGAGGGGAAAGGTTGGCAAAAAACCCCACCTCACGTAGTCGCTCGTTGATACCGCCGTCGAGTCCCGTAAGCCCCGCCCCAAGGTCGTTGCCGCTCCGACCGCCGCGACGTTCCTCCTTGTCGGGGTCCCCCATCACTTTGAGGGCATGTGGGGGGTACCAAGACACACGGGTAGAGGAAAAAGCTGGCGTCATGCCGCCGCGACTAGACTTTTCCCACTTTCCCATGTTTTTCCTATGTCTAGTACCCGGGTACCAGTTTGGCAGTCCGACATGTGCCCGTACCCTCATATCGCGCGTCCACCGAGCAGCCATGTTTCGAGAGTGGGCCTCCGCGCCCACCCGGGCCCACACTCTTTGCATGTAGATCTATGATCGGTAGTGGGCGTTGAGAAAGGGGGGCGGGCATGTTACCGTAGTCAAATCCTTCGGGCCGCGGGTGCACAAAAGTCAATCAAAACCCTCCGTGCGGGGTTTCCGTCGACACGGAGGGTCGTCGTCGCGAGATCGTGTCGCTCCCCCCGTCGCGACTATCCTCCTTGCCACCCAAGCGTATTCCTTCCCCCGGGAGATATAGCATGGCGACGTACTAGTCCGCCACTGAGCACCATGCTATGGTGCTACTTCCCGACATGCTGGCAACCGGGCACGGACAATTTTTTTTGTTTCCAAAAAGGTCCTCCGTACAAGGCTTTCCCGCGGCGGCCGATCCTAAGCCGCTTCTCACGTAGCCGCTTCTCCGCTTGCGACCGACCTCCCCCATGTATCATGTTGTGCCCCACCCCATGGGGAGGTTGGACATGGACATTGGTCGACGGCGAGCGAGTGCACTTTCATGGCATTACTTCCCGGCTTACCATCGCCTACTACAACGCCCGCGTCCCACCACTGATCCGGCCGTACCCTCCTCGCCATCAAAGGCTCCTGAGGTACATGCCCCACCCCCCCCCAAAGTAGGAATGTATCATGTAGTATGAGGCCGCGAAAAAGCATATCGGACGGGCCGAGCGGGAGATATTGGCGCCGGTATTGCAATGCAATCACTTATTCAACAGTCATGTGTACATGGCTTTCCCGACAGTTGCTCAAACGGATCAAACGGATCGCACTGCCGGCGCTCTTAGCCCCCTACCGTGCGAAGTCTAGCACGGCAACGGGATTTCCGGCGCCCACCACGGGGAGGTGAGGGGACGCCGGCGGGCCTTTGAGCGCACCCCCCTCCGGGTTCATCGCCGCTCGAGAGTGGTTCATCTGCTTGGTGGTATCCACTACAGTTTCTTAAAAGGAATTCGTCATGTGGGCGCAATTTTTGTCGTTCTAACTAAGTGAAAATGAGGTGGTTGCTTATTATGCATGTTGTGATGTTGCGCATGTCACTGTGTTGTTAGTTCTTAATTGTTCTTATCCGTCCATGTTGTGACCTTTGCTTGTTAATTGATTTATGTCTTGTCGTCAGGTGACACGAAGCGTGGAGACTCGTGAAGATCAAGAGTGAAGTTGAAGAAGCTGAAGAACCTCTTATTTAGTCTTCATAAGTTTATTAGAAGTATTTCGAAATTGCAGTTTAGAAGTAATTAGAATGTCCTAGAACGACAACATATGGATCGTTTATTAGGCACACAAAAAGATTGTTAAGTCTAATATTCATTAAAAACGAAACTGTAATCGCACATTTGCCGAAAGATTTTAATGCTTGTCATTTCCCATTTATCTCCCGATGATAGGACTACACCCCGCTGACTACCTTGGAGGGCATGGTAGGGCATGGTGACCGTTGCTACTTCCGCGGACCTACGGGATACGGATATTTTTCCAAAACCCTCCGTCAAGGGTTTGCCGGCGGCGGCTGGTCATGAGGTTTGCTGTCGGAAGACCACGCCGCTCCTCCCGTCGCAATTATCCCCCTATATGCTAGTGTCGTGATGCCCCCTTGGGTCGGCTCGATGTCCACATGCTAGTCGTAGTATCAGTGCCTTCTGGCAGACACTTTGGAGACGCCTCGGAACGCGTCTGAACATGTCTTCCAGTCGACATCCAGAAACGGACGGCTTAACAGAGCGAGTGAACATCACGTTTCAGCAGCTTCTTCGTTGCTTCTGTTGCTATGATGGCTCTGATTGGACAACGCTTCTACCACAAGTGGAATTTGCGTACAACGCTTCGCGTGCACTCGGAATTGAGCACACTGTTCGAGGCTAACTTTGGGTTCTCTCCTGAGGAGCCTCCTGACCTACTGTTCATCATGCGACCGTGGATTCCAATTTCGCAAGACGCAACAGAACGGTTGAGATTGTTACAGGAAGTACATACCCTGGTACACTCAGGTTTACAGCTACACAAGGACGAGATGCAAGTACGCACAGAACCGTCTACAGCGCCACACTTCGCTAAGAAGGACAAGGTGTCAGTCGTCACAACAAACTTTTTTCTGCGAGGACAACCGAACCGGAAACTCAGAGACAGACAGCTCGGCCCTTTTTCAGTGGAGGAGCAGATTGGGAAACACAGTTCCATGTTAAAACTTCCAGCGACACTACGCTTACATCATGTGTTCCATGTTAACAACTTGCGACCCTGCTCTACCGCTCCACTACGACCAGATGTTCCGGTGACTGTATCTGAAGGAGACGACGAGGAGTTTGATGTCTCGCACATCTCTGCTATGTGCATCAAGTCGCTACCTGGGCGACGAGGCAAATATCTGCTCTTCATGACACACTTCAGTGATGACGACATTCCACATGTATGGCACCGGTTAAACGAGGTGCACCGGACGATCGCGTTACAAGAATTCTTGGAGACGCCCCAATGGCACAAGTTTGGCAGGACTCAGGCGTACACCGATTTTATGCACGCTCACCCAGCGCGCATTCCTGAGACAGCCGGAATGATCCAAAAAGGTCGCGGGGGTGCGGAAATTATTTAAGCCCACCGCGTGTCGGGTTTTTCCGGCGGCGGCCGATCCTCCGCATCAGTCCCCCAACTAGATCTCGCCGCTCTTCCCGTCGCGGCAGTCCTCCTCGCTGCTAGTATCGAGCTGCCCCCTTACGGCCGGCCGGTCAACATGCCGGTCGACGACGAGCGAGCGCAATGGAATGAAATAAAATGTAATTGTTTACAACAATCACCGAGTAAACGGTTGTTATCTTCGGGCGCCCTTGTGACAAGGCCTTCTAGAGTACCTTTTGGATCGTAGGATAGACACCATGAATCCACTTACCCCAACCTCTCCGATGGCAATAACAATTCCGTCAAATTCATGCTTGTAATCACTACTTGTGCACTAGGTATGAAAATAACTTATCGCTAGTCTCCACGATGCGCAGCCTAATCATGCTCCTGCGAGGGCGCTGAACATCCTAGGTGATCAGTTGGCGCTCGTCGCGACGGGCCTACATGACCTCTGCTCATGTGCGACTCCGGTCGTGCCGGAATTGGGGGGGAAAGGCATGCTACAACCCCCCTCGCACAAGCCGTCGACGGCCCCGTCCCGATCCACGCGCTCCCCCGCCCGTGATATCGCTGCTCCTACCGGCACAGCTCGCCTCCCAGCCTAGACTTCCCTAACCCTCACGGGGTGCCTCCGGATCCCCCCTCTTTGGAGCCGTCTATGTATAGACGAAGGTTGTCCAGTTTCGGCAAGGTCGCATGGTAGTAGAAGGTTGTAGTAGTGGTTGCGGTATGGGTGTACATAGACGAGAGGATGCACGTCATATGGAGTTAAAGTAGTGGTATACCCCGGACTTATGGAAGTTTTATTCATAGGTGTGGGTTGGGTGGCGTTACTTCCCGGCTCTCGCCGCCAACTCCAACGCATCCCTCCCGCCGCCAATCCACCCGTACCCTCCTTGCGAAAAGTATTCCGCAGATTCTTATCTCGCCTCCTCATCGAGAGAGGACCGAAGGGTATCATATCGCAAAAACCACAACGGACATGCCGAGGAAGAGTTTTTGAAGATTGCGTAACACTTCTTAAAAAGCCCTCCGTACCGAGGCTTCCTGGCAGATGCGGATCGGGAGGAAATGGACCTATCCTTGTGCGGAGGAGGGGGTTGTTAAGTACTACCTGCCAAGGCGGCATGGAGGTAGGCCGACTCCGAGTCCGGGGCATCGGTTGGGTATATAGAGGCGATGTAGTGTGTGTGTGCCTTTTGAACGCGCATTGCTGAAATTGCGTGAGTGATAAGTGTTGGTTGTGCACTTTTTCGGGCGGCGTATAAGGCCAAAGTCATTGGTGCGTATGAACGGCTTCATTGTCGGCGTCGCGCGTGATTTCCGGCGGGCCCGTCGTTCTCTCCAACCTCGGTGGCGCATTTGCGGGCACCATGGTTGGCCATGTACTGATGCAAACATAATGTCTTCATACTACGTCACTACCGAAACGGGAAGTTAGCAAATTACCGGATTTCCATATATTGAGTAAGCTTTTCATTGCAACCTTGGAATTGCATTTTTTTTTCATCGTCGTAAAGATATACCTTATTTCCCCGAGTCCCTTGGTAGACCACCATCGTCCCTCTCGCGCAACCTGCTGCCCGGCACTAGACTTCGCCATTGCTCACACCACCGACGGCCCCCATCTCCCACACGCCTTGCCACGCACGAGTGGGCTTGAAAGTGTATGCCGTTGAATCTTGCGTGTTTGGCGCCCTCGCCGGGCGTGTGAGTAAAACACAAACGGTAGAGCACCCACTCCGGCCTCGCTTTGTTTAGCTCACGCTGCCTCCGTACACGGCTGCTGCGAGTGACTCGAACGCACGTCTTGGCGTGCTAACCACACCATGACACTTCTACTCTCTATGACTTGCTATCTGTAATGTGGGATGTGAGGTAAAAATCTATTTATGGATATCGTGCGTTGCCATGTCTATGCAGCGTAGCACCTTGTCACGTACACACTCTACGAAACCTAAAAAACGGCCGCCACAGCTTCCCCGTACTTAAGCGTTGGGCGGGCATTCCTTTGGGCGTTGCGGTCGAGCGACTCAGCGCGCGTAGCATGCACAAAAGTGACGCGCTCCACGCACCGTTTTCAATAGAAGCTCCACGACTTCGCCAAATGCGCGCATTTTGTTCAAATATGAGACAATAAAACAGCTTGGCGAGCTATGTGGCGTGTCGCTTCGCATTTTCCACGGGTGACTGCGGACATAATCCGAGCACAGCATCCCCCGTGGACCAAGGTCCCACGGCCATCCGCTACCCCCCACACATGTGGCCGACATTGTTAGGCGAGCCTTTTATTTGCACCCACTTTGGTCGACGGTCAAATATGAGACGTGCATTGGATTCATGATACCAAATATTAGCCAACACGCAAATTTGTGTATTCACATTCAAATTTAGGGTTTTCATATACCTCCATATCGGGTGCTATTGAAGTCCGTTTTCAAACTTTTGTCCTTGAGTGCATTTCTTTTTTTATTAAGGAGGGGTGAGGAGATCCTAAACCCAGTTACAACCAACGCATGGTCGCAAATGGGAGGCTTTTTTTTCGAACAACATGATAACGCATGCGTAGCACAAGTCTATGGAATGGTTACTAACGGGCTACAACTAGAGTCCGAATATGATGCGGTGACTTGCTGGGGTTGGGTAATCACAATACCTTGACGAGCAAAAAGGGACGGGAAAAAATTGATGACCGCCACACTATTGCAAAGGAAACACTCATCATGAGCATATTCAACACCTGTAGTGCAATTGGAGTTAGTCGTAAAATCGCCGAAAGCACAAATTTCAACTCAAAGATAATTGTTCGGCATACATATTGTCAAAATTTCGCGACGACTGTAGCATAAACACTTGATAAGTTTGTTGGAGGCGGATTCGACAAGACTGCGTAGTGAAAGAGTGTCTTGCAAAAATACACTTTTCCCATTAAGTCCGTTACTAGTGAAATAGAGCCTTTCGCGTAGGGCGGGTGTTTATAATGTAGGGTGTTTTTCTAGGGTTTAACTGTACTTTAGCTCGTTGAAAAGGACCGAAACTTGTGTATCGGTGACAGTTGACGGTGAAGTGAAGGGGGAAGCGGGGCACAAATGGGGCCCGTCACGGCTACGACATGACGTATTAGGGCTTGCTATCCAACCCGGATTTCGGGGCATACCCTCATTCGGGCGCCCCGGAATTCGGATTCTCCACACTTTGGCTCGTGAATACTCCCGAAATCGGCGGCACAACATGCAGATTTTATAATCCCAGCATCTTGTCCGCGAAAATGGGAGCACGTGGGCGTGATGGCATGTGCCGTGAAGATGCTTGACGTGGGTGGGCTTGGGGACGGAAAGCCATAGCTTGGGAGGCTTGGGAGGCTTGGGAGGCCTAACTTGGCCGTACGGTGTCCGACAATTCGAGCAAACTAAGTTGCAAATGGAAGGCCTTCGCCCAAGTAAATATGATGTCTCAACTAACGTTTTTAGGGTTTCAAAATCTACCACATTCGCGCGGGGCTAGCAAACCCTGGACATGTGGTACTCGCCCACCCGCTCCCCCATTACGCTCAACAATCAGCGCTCTATACTTCTTCAATTCACGGCGTTGCCCATTTCATGCCCCATGATGGCATGGTGCCGTGCCATTTGCCGCAAGCCAAATAAAGGCCCGTGCTAGGGTACTTTTGAAAGCTCCCCGCCATTTTTCACGCCCAGCTATGCGCAAGCTTCAAAGGCTAGCGATACGCGCGCTAGGTTGCTTACACTCCAAGTCAACCGCCCCTCAAGCCCAATAGGTCCCTAGACCGTGCTCCTCGGTATTTCCGGGCAAGTGGCAAGAAAACCTAATGCACACGACATGCCATTCTCGGTGTCGCCGCTCTTTAGACGGCCGAGCGCATCGCACTCGGCGGATACTCGTGTAATTGTGCAGACATGGCGCATGCCGGCGGCGCAGCGGCGGCGGCCCCGGAGGGGGGTGCGCTCGCAAAC
This sequence comes from Tetraselmis chui, assembly GCA_026401115.1. Taxonomy (NCBI): domain Eukaryota; kingdom Viridiplantae; phylum Chlorophyta; class Chlorodendrophyceae; order Chlorodendrales; family Chlorodendraceae; genus Tetraselmis; species Tetraselmis chui. Next base: position 31,964 of record JAPMLY010002528.1, read on the forward strand.
CCGTCGGCGCATCCCCTCACCTCCCCGTGGTGGGCGCTAAAGACCCCGTAGCCGTGCTAGGCATGGCAGAGTAGGGGGCTAAGAGGGCCGACAGCGCTATCCGCTGGATCATGAGTTGTCGGGAAATCCATGTGCATTGGGCTTTTTAATAAAGAATGCATGTGCAATACCGGCGCCAAGATCTCAAGCTCTGCACGTCCGATATGTTTTTGTGGCCAGATACTACTAGATACACTCCTACTTTGGGGGGTCGGGGCCTGCACCTCAGCAGCGTGTAGTGGCAAGGAGGGTACGGTAGGATCAGCGGTGGGACACGGGCGTTGGAGCTGGCGATGGTCGACCGGAAAGCAGCGCCAAGAACGGGCCCTCGCTCGCTTTCGACCGACCCTTTGCAAGTCGGGCCTTCCCGTGGGGAGAGGCATGACATGACACATGACGATGGTTAGTCGCAAGCGGAGGTACGGCTAGGTGAGGCGGCGGCGATCCTGAGGATCAATAACCGCCGGAAAGCCATGTAAGGAGGGATTTTTTGGAAACTAATATAATGTCCGTACCTGGCGTCGAGCCACTTGGGAAGCAACACCATGGCAAGGCGCTCAGTGACAGATTGCTACGTCGACATGCTACATCTCCCGGGAGGAGGAGTACGCTTGGGCGGCAAGGAGATTGGTCGCGACGAGGGGGGCCGACACGATGTGGCGACGACGGCCCTCCGGGTCGGCGCCGCCGGAAAACCCCGCACGGAGGGATTCGACTGATTTCCGTGCACCCGCGGCCCGAAGGATCCGACTGCGGTGACCCGCCTCCCACCCTTTTTTGACACCCACTACCCTTATATACCTATAAACATAGAGTAACACACCCACTACACACCTTTTTAACACACCCACTACCCTTACATAGAGTATGGGCCGGGTGAGCGCGGAGGCCCACGCTCGAAAAAGCCTTCTCGGTAGACGCGCGATCGGAGGGGGGAGGGTACGGACTGGCATGTCGAACTACAAGACAGGTACCCGGGTACCAAACATAGGAAAAACCGGGGAAATACAGGGGGGAAATATAGGCGCGGAGGCAGGAGCGCCAGTTTTTCCTCTGTCTGTGTCTCTCGGTCCCCCCCTTCTGCTCTCGAGGTGACGTGGGACCTCGACGAGGAGGAACGTCGCGTCGGTAGGAGCGGCAACGACCTTGGGGCGGGGCTACGGGATGCGGCGGCGGGATCGACGAGCGACCACGTGAGGGGGGGTTTTTTGCCAGCCTTTACCCTCCTATCTTCGACACGCCTAGGCCGGTCGACACCCCGGTATGGTGGGAGCGGGCCGTGCATCGTGAAGGTCGAGCACCAGTTTTGTTTTGCATTTCTTGACAAGTGGATTTATCATTATATCTGTTTTTTGATTTCAGATTTTATCGCGTCACTGCTTAGGCAGGGGGTCGTGGCAATTGCTGCGATTGCTAACATTTCTTTAACTCTCGAGGAACGTCGACACACATTGCAAATAGGTGTGTCGATAGGTGTACATGGTCGAAGAGTACCCGGTCTAAACTTGCTCGCAAGTCATGTACATGGTCGAAGAGTATAAAGGACCGATAGATGGCTGCCTGTCCCGCTTGCCGGTTCGCTATGAACAATTTATTGCGCTAACATGATGAGAACCTAGTATGGAGTAGTTTTCCGGTTTGTCGCGATACTACATGTACCGAGCCACGCATAGAGGCGTGCATAACCTTCACATGCGCGAATTTCGGTCAGCATAATATGGGCCGCACATCCAACGTGTGTGCCCACAATAATTGGGGCGTGCCGATTAAGGTGCTCACGTCAGTGAACAACGCGCCGTGGTATCTTGTTCGAAAATTATTTCTCTGCCCCCCACTCGAGTTGCATGGCCATCGCGGCAGTGCGCGGCGGGTAATCAAATACGTGCCGCTAGTAACGGACTTCATGGGAAGAGTGTACATATAAATTGATAAATCAACTAAACACAGACTTGTTTGCTGACGTACTAATAAATGGGAACGACTCTAATCCGATGTTACCGGTACCCACTTCGCGCAAATTTGGCCATAACCCTCACGCCCGTTTACGTGTTAGTGATAGTTTAGACATTGTTTGTGGTTGTGGAGGGCCATGTAAGTCGAATGGCTCACTCCCGAACCGACAATGAAAAGCTGAGCGGGGGCGGCCACGATATGGGTGCGCTCGCGGAGACTTGATGTTCGTGTGTTGGGTTTGGTAAGGTAGCGTGGTTGAAATATCATAGACCGGTTACAATCGTTTGAAACGCGTGACACCGTGCACATAATCATATATGCATTGGCAGTGGTCTGGCTTGCTCCTCGGTTTTGACCGCATACAAATGAACTCTTGTCCTAGATGGTACGAGCCAATGATACATAATCTAAGGGGAGGCGGGACACAAAGTTGTCAACGTCCAAGAGCTTGAGGCGCTACTACGGGGCTGAGACATTGCTAAGTTACGAATGGGAAAGCACGAGACACCAAAAAAGGACGGCAAAATTATTTAGAATCGAACTAATAGTTATTGCGATAATAGGCTTTTCCCCTTACTAGTATGTATACAGCAGAAAGTCCGTCCGTCCGTCACGAACAAGGGGGGTCAAGTCTCTTGAGCTCGCGCCGCTGGCTTTTGAGCTACCCAGCCCATGGAGGTACACATGAACTCCCCAACCATCATCTTGATGTGCGTCACGGGCGCAGAACTCTGCTCATACTCTTCGTAGCGCGCGTAGGGTGGCAGATCAGGCTGCACGTCCAGCAGGTGACCCCCCGCGTTCCAGCACGGCTCCTGCATCTCATACCCGAGACTCAGGTGGTCCTCCCACAGCCGCTGCATGTCATGTTTCCGCCATAGCGCCGTGTCCCCTCGCTCGACGGTCTCATCGAGGGAGCTCAGGGTGAATTCCACCGTGTGCACCGCCGCGCCGACTGGCTTCAGCACCTCCATGCTATCTAGCGCAAAGCGGTGCCCCAGGCTGATGGACCCCACGTGCTCCAGCGAGCAGGTGGACCACACAAAGTCAAACTTGCCGTGAAGCTCGGGGCTGATGTGGTTCATGTCGGCGTGCTGGAAGCTCACCAGTTTGTCGAAGCGTTCCTTGCTGACCAGGTCCGGCTTGAACAGGCCACCCAGGCTGCTCGCGTGCTGCCCTGTCCCGCTCCACAGGTTGATGCCCGCCTGGTCGGGGAACATGTCCGTCGCGACCACCGCCACCCCTTTGGACGCAAAGTAGGATATTAGCGGCTCGTCCCCCGCCGCAAACACCAGCCCCCGCCGCCCCGGGCGCAGCATGTCGAGGCGCTCGAGGGCAGAGACGATGAAGATGTATTCCCAGTTTTTCCGATGCTTCAGCTGCTTCAGGTTCAGCTCATCCACAATTCGCATCCCCTGTGACGACACCACCTGCGTCGTCCACGACCAAAGCCTCAGAGATCTACAGTCGCCGAAACAAATTTGTATGAATTTTTTACACAAACACTAACTAAACAAATAATGTTTACTTTAGGGTCCATTCGTTTAGGGTGTGCGTCTAAGGGTTCGCAGTTTTTATCTTCTGCGTGGGCCTACTTCTGCGTGCGGTTCGAATCGAGCAGCCTCTTAAGCGCTTATTCGATTATGCACATGCTGGGTGCAATGTTGATGGGGATATCATGGTGGTGGGACCGCGGTCGGTCTTACTTCCTGATAGTTGGCCATCCGCCCTTGCAGCGCGTCTCCGCTGCACTGCGGCGTGTCCACAAAGTCGGGCAGCAGCAGCGACGACGAGAGCGGTGGCCGATCCCCAGCGCTGGATAGGTCCTTCCGTCCCATCGATTCGAAGGAGCTTATTAGAGCTAGTGCGTCGGAACGCTGATCGGCCGCCAGGTTGGCGTGCTCGAAGGCGTGGAGCAAGTTGCTGACGTCCGCTCCCCTCGCCACCCAGGCAGCCGCGTTGGTGCCGGTGACGCGAGGCCGCCAGGCGCCCCAGTAGCTCACGAGCCCTATAACTGATATCAGCGCCGAGGTGAAAACAATAACAACGACGTAAGAGCGGCGACGGAGGGAAGACCCTGAGGGATGGGAGGAGAGAAGGGGCGCCATCTCGAGTTGCGGCTTCGGTTATCAAGCCGCCGCTTGAGGAACCCCACCGCTTCCGCAACCTCAATCAAACGGCACTAAGGACTGCCGCCAACTCGAAGACTCGTATACATCGTATTATTTTCGCCAAGCTTACGCGTATCTAGCCCTTCACTGCTTGAATCCAGCAGGTTGTGGAGAGTGCATGTCGCTGGTGGGGTAGCTTCGCAGCGCCCTTGCTGAAGGCCACTGCTGGAAAGGTGGATGCAACGCCGTGGCGACCGAACTCTCGATCGGCGCGCACGGCGAGTCGTCGGCGTCTTGTTTACACGAGCGGGTCCGCCGTATAATATATGCTCTTATTACATCAGATCTGGGTCGCCGGTGCTGATCTAGAGCTGGGTTGCTGCTGGAACGGGGAAATTAAAACGCAAAATAGTACCGGCGATTGGAAATGAAAACAGTTACCCCGTCACAGAAAAATCCGAGAAAAATAAAATTACGCGACTTTAGTACATCAATAGAACTTGGACAGATGCTCTCTTACCCTTTTCCTCTACTTTTCTTCTTTATTTTGCTTGGTGACCTCCACTGCTTTTTCTTGTAAGAAATTGAAAATTTGTTGCCCAAGTACGGGTACCGATACTGATTATCTAATCTGGTCAGATTGATTCGAATCTAGAGGTTTGCATAATATATCTCCAACTTCCATGCGTACGGGACAGGGACAGCGGTTAATGTTACCGTTAATAGCGGCGCGTCGCATCTGCATGGCAACCACCTCGCCTCGGCATATAGACGCAACCAACGACCAACGACTTCCCCAACGGTCAGCTCTAGCTAGCCCGCGCCTTATAAGCCGGAACTAGCCACGTGCCTAGGCACTCTCGGCTTTCGTGCTCAGCCAATCTAGGCTTCGCGCGAATGCAGTCTCGACTCTCGTAGTCGAGCAGAGTGTCAGTTTACCATCGTCCCATGCGCATTCGAGCGTCACGCGACACTTCCCCTCGTTCTGCTATGCAATTACGCATCGTACAACCTGAGCAGTCTACGTCCGCCGCAACGGCCCACCCTCACGCTTCCTCGATCGAACAACGCACAGCCGAACATATTCGTACGGCAGTTTGGGCTTCGGAACAACGGATTATTGAGCAGTTTTTGGCGGCTAACGTTGCCTTACTCGCACAGCTAAAGCAACCGACAGCCATACCCACTACTACCGATCAACATCACTCCATTCCCGCCGACGCGACCCCAGCGACGGAGGATGGTAAGGCGGCCCCTGAGCCACCTATCGACCTGCTTGACGACGAACCCGAATCCTCCGCGTCCGAATTCGCCGACTTTTCCTACTACGGCGAAGTCATCGTGGCCGGCCTCGAGCGTCCTCCACGCGACGTTGACGAGCCACGTCTGTGGACATTGACAAACGACACCGCCCGTGCTCTAAGCGACATACGTACCCAAGCAGCCTACGACGAGTACCTCCACATAGGCTGCTATGCCTTGTTCGAGTGTTGCGCCAACGCGGCAGTTAGCGAGGGTTTGGACACGCTGTCGCGCGGCCCACCTCTATCGGCAAAGCAGACGGCAGCAATTGCCCTTATCAAAGCGGGTCATCGCACCCACACACCGACGGAGGAGGCCGCCCGTACTCGACGGGGCTTCCTCCGCATCACCAAGGGCGGACAAGCGAGCACGGATGCGGACCGCGTCTTCGCTTAATTGGCCCACGAACGCTTCTGTCGCCCACGCCCTACCGCGGTCTGCGGCCCACAGGATGCGCTCCGCCAAGCATTCGTCTACCGCACACTTGAGGTCATCCTTCATGTTGCCAGCAAGGAAGATGATCGCCGCATTCACCAAGATCACGATGGACAAACCACAAACTGTTGTAAGTAATACCGCATACGTATTAGTTGCAGATAGCTACTGTAAGCTATTCTAGATATGATTAGTACATGTCTAGATCGGACATACCGATAAACTGTTTGACTCGGTACAGAGCTGTCGCTAGGCTACAGCTCTCACACTTCTGTTGTCCCGACACCACGCCTGTAGGCTGGTTGTCGCCTTAACTGTTCCGTTTGCGGGACTGTGACTGTAACTACGTTTGCGTACGTTATCTTCCACACTAACTGTGTTTGCATGGTTCAATAGGTTATGGGCCCCCGCCTCACGTCACTCACGCGCGACAACCTGGTTCGGCGAGCTGCGATCGACAACTCTCCCGCAGAAGGCAAGTTTCCTTAGACTCCTAGTACTTTCAACCTGTAGTCGGCGGTATCGCCAGTCTAAACTGCGATTTTAAAACCCGCCACCACCCCTCTTAAGTCAGCCACCCGACGGAGATAGCCAGCCACCCACACCGACGCACTCGTCGTGTGTGGACAGGGTGCACACATGTCCAAGCTGGAGAACGGGGGGGTGCACTGTCGGGTGAATACGCATCCACAGGTCGCACGCCAGCCGTAGCTTACCTTTTATTTTTATTCTTATACTAGCCTCGCGCATCAGCCACCAGCGCAGCGCTCCACCTGTCCTGGCCTTGGCCTCGACTTGTGCCCCACACTGGGTGGAGGATACAGAAAAGGTGCTCTGAGACACCCCGGGGCTACAGGCCGAGGGGTCGGCGGGCATCAGGCCGTCTCTTAGCATACCGCTGTTAGGCACGAGTCCGGCTAGCGGTTTTTACCGCTGCCTGTTTTTAATCCAGCTCTTTCTTTTTCGCCCTCTGTCGAAATGGCGCAAAAAACCCGCCTGTTGCACCTGTTGATTCCCCTGACCCAGGCTCTCAGCAGAGCACTGTCCATAATACCCAGGGTGTTCTCGAGTTGCTGCGTGTGCAATTGACGCGCCTTGACGCGTATCTCGACTCGCGGTCGGCCGCCATTGCTGCTCTTCCTGCTGCGGGTGCTATATCGCACCCCCCTGTAGCTCAGCGCCGCCACGATGCTCACCTCGCACACTTTCCGGACAGCCACCACCTGCACACCCTCCCCCTCGAACACCCCCCGGATAATCTCGCGCAGATCTTTGCACAAGTGGCGCGCTTGTCAGCTCGTTTCGACTTGCAGTCGGCCACGGGTGCTGTTGCTGCTGCGGGTGCTACTCCGCACCCCCATGTCGCTCAGCGCCGCCACGTCGCTCACCTCGCACACTTTCCGGAGGGCCACCACGTGCCAACCCTCCCCCTCGAACACCCCCCGGATCCTCTCGTGCTGCTCGTTGCGCAAGTGGCACACTTGACAGCTCGTTTTTAGGGTTTTAGGGTTTTAGGGTTTCTCCTAAATTAGATCCGCCATGGTGTGACCGTAAAATTCAAGCACGGTGCCCGCCCCAAGCCTTTCAACCACGGCATCTCTATGCTAGACGCTACACCAGCCCAACTCGAGTTCCTAGACTCGGAACTACCACGTTTCGAGGCTTGCGGGGCGTGGGAGCGCTCAGACAGCCCTCGCTACGTCTCCCGAATATTTTTAGTCCCCAAGCCCGGATGCAACCAGTGGCGCCTCATCATCGACCTTCGAGAACTCAACCGCTACTGCTCCACGTTCAACATGACATGCGAAACCATCAAGCACCTTCGCCACCTCTCCCGGCCGGACGACTATTTTGTCTCGCTCGACCTCACCGACGGGTACTACACCCTTGGCATCCATGAGGAAGACCGCGACTACTTCACGGTCAATTACCGCGGGACCCTTTGGCGCCTCGCTTGCCTTCCGATGGGCTGGTCCGGCTCGGCATACTACTTTTGCAAACTATCACAAGTCTTTACGAACCACTTACGTCGGCTCCCGCCGCGTACTCCGGCATCTACACCGGTACGCGCGCGCCCGTCCAAACGTTTTCTACTGAACGCTCGATGGCGCGGTACGCGACTCCTCCCCTACATGGACGATTTCCTTTTCTTGGCCGACTCGTACCACGACGCGTTGCTCTTTCGCCAGCGCATCGAGACCCTACAGAGCAGCCTAGGCCTCCAACGCAACCCCCAAAAAGGCGTATGGACGCTGACGCAAGTCGGAGACCATTTTGGCTTAACAGTGGACCTACGGCTCGGCATTTTTCGCGCCCCACCCGCAAAACTACAACAACTCGCTCAACTCGCGTCATCCCTGCTCGGCCGAGCGGCCTCAAACGCCCAGTGGCTACCCACTCGCCAGCTCGCAGCCGTCGCGGGAAAAGTCCCGTTCCTCTACCTCGCCATTGCGCCCGCACGTTTCTTTTTACGCGAGCTACACAACGTCTTGGCCACACGCACTGGATGGGGGGGGGGGGGGGGGGGGGGACGCGTGCGACTCACCCACCAGCTACGATGCGACCTCGAGTGGTGGCGTACGGTGCCTAACCAACACAACGGTCGGTCCATCTACAAGCCCATCGAGACCGCTTATCTCCACGCCGACTTCAGCGACTACGGATGGGGAGCCGTTCTGAACGACGACTCAAATTTCCAAGCGCGTGGATTTTGGAGCGCTACCGACCGGCTACAACACATCACATGGAAGGAGCTTCGCGCGGTTCGACACGCGGTTGAGTCCTTTCTACCCCAAGTCAAAGGCCGGCAAGTCTTCCTACACGAGGACAACACGGCAGTGATCGCCGCCCTAGCCAAGTTTACCTCCCGGTCACGCGCCATGATGACCGAGCTTCGACGCTTTGTTGTACCTCCTCGACACCAACGACATCCACATCCGCCCGCGCTACATTCTGTCGGCCGCGAACTTGTGGGCGGACACACTCAACCGCGAATTAGACACAGAGGACTGGCAGCTCAACCCCCGCCTATTCGCACACCTTCAAGAGCGGTGGGGCCCCCATACTATCGACCGGTTCGCGTCCATGTTAAACATCCAGCTCCCGCGGTTCAACGCCCGATGGAGAGACCCTCACTGCGAAGCCGTCGACTGCTTACACCTTCCCGACGCCGCCTGGCGACGCGAAAACAACTACTGCAACCCTCCATGGACCGCCCTACCGGCATTCGCCGCCAAACTGGACCAATCACAAGCCCCGGCAACCGTCATCGCCCCCTACTGACCAAACAAGACGTGGTACCACGCCTTACGTCGCCTCGCCAACGCGACCCTGCATTTCCAAACGTCCCGCGACCTTTTCTTTCCCGGCAGGCTCGGCAAGCGCGCGGGGGTCGGACCACCCGCGTGGAGCATCGTGGCCTTTCGACTAACACCCCCTCATGGCTCTTCACCCGACGCGGAGCCATAGGCAGGGCTTTACGCCCCGCCCGGGTGTGGTCTACAACACCACATGTCCGCCCCCCCCGTACCGGCCCACCCCGCTACCGTCTACGGACGAACTCGGCACAAGACCCCTTGTCCTCCGATATTGCTGAAACTTTCCACACGATCTTAGGGACCGATAAGCTCGGGGTTACGGCCATCACTCTGCTCAGCAACTCGTTGGCGCCCGCTACGTACGCCAGTTACGGCAGCACGCTACGCCAGTTTTTCGCGTTCTGTACAGAGGAAAATATTGCTGCCCCATTACAGGCTACGCCGGCTACTATGATTCGCTACACAGAATGTTTGGCCCTGCTAGGCATAGTAGCCGCAAGCTCGCTACAGCCCTACTTTTCTGCAGTCAACAAGTTTTTCCGCGACCACCAACGCCAACCCATCGCGGTAGGAGAACTAATGGCCGACGCGAGGCGTGGCCTCGAAATGCTGCAACACCGCCTCGTCCCGGCCGACACACGACTCCCACTACCCGCACCAGTCGCCCTCGACATCCTATTGGTTGCCAACACTATACGCGACAGCCTCACTTGGTCGCCCTCCACCCGTTCCCTGCTTGAGCGTTTCCGAGCTTGCTTAGCGGTGTGCGTCAATTACACATTTTTTGTCGCGAATAAACCGGCGCCCGCTGCCAGACCGGTGACCTCACCGTCGAGAGATCCTCGCAGCAAGTTTGTTTGTTTGTACTCAAGTCCCAAGGCGACCAGCGCCGCGACACCCGCGACAAGCTCGTGTTCGCGGTACCTATTGCCGCTAACCCCATCCTGGCAGACCTCCTAGACTACTACACATAGCACCGCGCCGCTTTCTGCGCAGCCTACTACAACCGACCACCCCTTGCCGCTTTCTGAATCTTCTCACCTGCCGAAGCCTCCGCCGAATGGGGGGCCGCGTCCATAATTTTCGCCTGGCTCTCCCTTTCACTTCGCACAGTCAACACGTCCGCGCCCGCCGGCTTCAAGTGGACATCGCACAGCCTCCAGAAAGGGGCCGCTTCCGCTGCCAGCTGCATCGGCGCTCCCCTCCCCGTAATCAAATACATGGGTGGCTTGGCCAAGAACAGCTCCGTGACCGAAGGGAATTACATTGACCCCACCATAACCCCTACACATGTTGCTTGGCGTTTCTTCGGCTGGCTCACCCCGCCCCCCCGCAGCACTGATTTTAGTTGTGCAAGCCTTTGGCTGTGAATTACTGGCAAAACGTGCCCTAAGGTAAATGGTCAGATTGATTCGAATCTAGAGGTTTGCATAATATATCCAACTTCCATGTGTACGGGACAGTGACACTAGCGGTTAATGTTACCGTTAATAGCGGCGCGTCGCACCTGCATGGCAACCACCTCGCCACGGCAGTTATACGCAAACAACTACCAACGACTTCCACAACGATCAACTCTAGCTAGCCCGCGCCTTATAGGCCGGAACTAGCCATCAGCCTAGGCACTCTCTGCTTTCGCGCTCAGCCAATCTAGGCTTCGCGCGAACCCACCCACCCAACCCTATAATCCTGCGCAAATAGTCCCCCCAGGCCCCGCATGTGGGTGTCTCTTGGCCAAATTGTAAGCAAACTGACATATTTGGCAAAACGTGCCCTGACGTAAACATCATATGTATACCTCAAGCGGGGAGTACGGGTACCTCATGTGAAAATATACTTGCAGTGTATTCAGAAAAACTCTATCCGCATTATTTGAAATGAAATTGAAATTTGAAATTGTTTACAACATGTACTCGGTGAAACCGGTTGCTGTCTCTGGGCCCCCTCTGTGTGTGTAATAGAAGGTCTTATATTTACAGGAGCTAGACCGTGAACCACTAATCCCAACCTCTCCATTGGTAGTAGTGATACTGTCTAAAACATATGCACGTAACCATGTATCTATAATTTTTTGATCTATACGTTTTTTTTTTTTTGGATACAGTATGAAATACAAAATATCGCTAGTCTCCACGAAGCGTGGCCTGCTCCAGCCGCTGCGGGGACGCTGATCAGCTAGGCCGGTCAGTTGGTGCTGGTCGAGTCGGACATGCCCGACATTTGCTCATGTGCGACTCCGGTCGTGCCGGAGCTGGGGGGGAAAGGCAGGTGAAAAACCCCCTCGCTCAGGTCGTCGACGGTCCCGGCTCGATCCTTGCACATTCCCGTCCGAGATATTAGTCGCTCCTCCCGGCGCAACTCGCCACCTAGCTTAGCCTTCTCTCCTCCTACGGGGGCTTGGAAGAGAAAATAGCTAGGCCGCAAACGGTGTCCGGCTGGCTCTCCTGCCCCCGAGCTTGGTTTTCTCATGTCCCATGTCCATCCGCCGTAGTCTGTTTCCACAACCTATCGGATCGCGTTGTGCCGTCCGTACCCTTCCCCGGTGGTTTACGTTGTTAGGGGGGCGCCTTTACGAGCAGTGTGCCGTTACGATAACCCTAGGTACACTGCTTGAGGCAGCCTGTCGATAACCGGGTACCGACTAGGGGAGGGGTTGGTATAGCACAGGGATCGAGTCGCCGATCCTCAAAAGATGGTGGGTACGGGTAGATGTTCCCAAAAACCCCCCGTACCGGGTTTCTCCGGCGGCGGGTGATCCTAAGGACCGCCGCCGAAAGACCGTGCCGCTCCTCCGGCTGTGACCCACCTCCGTCCTGCGTAGCCTCGGGCCTCGCCCCAAGGGGAGACTTAAAGCTAACATGGATGGCGATTGCTAGCGAGCGCCGTGCCCTAGCGCTGCTTCCCAGATGTCCGGCGCCAGCTCCAACACCCTCGTCCCACCGCTGATCCGCCCGTACCCTTCTTCGCCAAAAAAGCTGCTCATCCCGCGGATCGCAACTGTCGGTACCTCGCTCAGCCCCCTACCGTGCCAAGCATGGCAGCACGGCTACGGGGTTACCAACGCCCACCGCGTGGAGGTAGAGGTAGGTGCCGACGGGCCTGCGAGCGCACCCCCCTCCGGGGCCGCCGCCGCTGCATCGCTTGCGGGCGCCCTA
>JAPMLY010002529.1:0-45846 GCA_026401115.1 Tetraselmis chui
TGTGGGGGGGAGGTGGGTGGGGGGGGTGACGGGAAGTAGGGAGGGAGCGGGAGGAGGAGGGAGGGAGGCGTTGGTGGGGGTTGAGAGAGTGTGGGGCAGGTCGGTGACAGTTTGAGGGAACGGGGAGGAGGAGGAGTCCATGGGTTCGGAGGAGTCGTCGGTGATGGTGGGGAGTGGTGTGGGGGTGGTGGTGGCGGGGGGGGGGGGGGTTGTGTCGGATGGGCCAAATGAGGCGGCGGAGGGGATGTTGAGGTTGGAGGAATGGGGGGTTGAGGGGTGGCGTTTGGAGATGTGGAAAGTGAGAGAGTGGGGTAGAGCTGGATGGAGGGGGGGCGGGAGAGAGCTGTATGTCGGGAAGAGAGTCAAGGTCGAGGGGGGAGTATTGAACCATGCAAACACAGTTAGTGTGGAAGATAACGTACGCAAACGTAGTTACAGTCACAGTCCCGCAAACGGAACAGTTAAGGCGACAACCAGCCTACAGGCGTGGTGTCGGGACAACAGAAGTGAGAGAGCTGTAGCCTAGCGACAGCTCTGTACCGAGTCAAACGGTTTATCGGTATGTCCAATCTAGACATGTACTAATCATATCTAGAGTAGCTTACAGTAGCTATCTGCAACTAATACGTATGCGGTATTACTTACAACACTCCCCCTGAAGGTAGCTACGGGATGAAGCGTTGCATTGGGTCTTGTCCTCCAAGGATCGCACTTCGGTGTCGTGCTAATGCAGGTCCTGGGAGGGGTTTGGTTAGCATGTCAGCCACCATCTGGTCAGTGGGGAGGTACCTCAACTTGATGGTCCCTTGCTCCACGTGGTTTTTGAGAAAGTGCCACTTCAGGCCGATGTGTTTAGTCTTCTCGCTGACCAAGGCATTCTGGGAGTATGCAATGGCGCTTTGGTTGTCCTCCCAGATGGTGGTGGTTTCGGTGATGGGGGAGTCGAAGATTTCCCCCAGGAGTTGTCGGAGGTGGAGTCCCTCCTTGGTGGCGTCAGCCGCAGAGTAGTACTCGGCTTCACACGTGGATTGAGCCACACAAGTCTGTTGTTTGGACTTGTAACTGATTGGCCCGCGTCCGAGGGTGAAGAGATAGCCGGAGCGAGACTTGCGGGTGCTGCTGTCGTTGGCCCAATCAGCGTCGGCAAAGCCTGTGAGTTGGAGACTGTGGTCCAGGCCCTCCCCCAACGTCAGGCGCATGTTGATGGTGCCATGGAGGTAGCGGAGGACCTTTTTCAGAGCTTGCAGGTGTGCCTCGGTGGGCGAGGCTTGGGCAGAGCCGAGGATGCTCAACGCCGTGGAGACATCGGGGCGTGTACAAACGGCGGCGTACTGGAGGCTGCCCAGGAGGCTTGGGTAGACGTCCATGGCCACTCCTGTGAGAGAAGGCGAGTTCAAGTGTGCAAGGCCGGCGAGGAAGCCTGGGTCCATCGGAAGGGACGACGGCTTAGAGTCAGACATGCCGTACTTGGCGAGGATGTCGCGCATGTACTTGGACTGGTCTAGCGAGATTGTGCGCGTGGAGCGATCGCGGGTAATGTGCATGCCGAGGAGTTGGGAGAGGTCGCCTAGGTCCTTGATTTTGAACCGGGCTCCGAGTTGGGCTTTGAACGATGCGAGCCAGGTGGCATCATTGCAGGCCGCGGGAATGTCATCGACGTACAGGGCGATCATGGCGAAGACGTGGCCGGCGCGATAGATGTAGATGCACGGGTCGGAGACGCATTGTTGCCATCCATGGTCGACGAGCCACGCACGAAGTAGCATGTTGAACTCGCGGGGGGACTGCTTAAGGCCGTAGAGGCAACGCTTGAGGTGACAAACCTTGGACGTTCCATCGGTGAAGCCGAGGGGCTGGCGGATGTACACATCCTCCCGGATGGGGGCGTAGAGAAACGCTGTGTCGATGTCAAGTTGGCAGAGTATAAGGTCGCGGGCGGCTGCAATGGTTAGGAAGAGACGCAGGCTGGCCATGCGGATGACCGGGGAGAAGGTCTCCGTGTAGTCCAGTCCAGCGCGTTGACTGCACCCCTTGGCGACGAACCGCGCTTTGAAGCGGGAGACGTCGCCGGCTGTATCCGACTTGACTTTAAAGATCCACATGCTGTTAACGACCATGCGGCCGGGGGGGAGGTCCACAAGGTCCCACGTGCCGTTGCTGATGAGGGAGGAATACTCCTGTTGCATAGCGGCTTGCCATTGGGGGGCTTGGGCGCTGTCCAGCGCAGCTCGGTAGGATTTTGGTTCCACACACTCTCGGGCGGAGAGGAGGGCGATGGCAGTAGGGGACGTGCCGGCAGGTGTGTGTGGGGGACCAGTGACAAGGTCGGGGACGTGAGGGTGCTCAAAGATGTCCTCTTGAGCTTTTCCTTGTTCAGGATCACAACACGCCGTTACGAGTGTGGGTGGGTAGTCGGACAGGTGGGCAACCATATCGCCGTAGCGAATGGGGTGGGAGCGGAGCCGAGCATGGCGAGGGGTTGGCGGGGGGGGCAGGAGTGTGGGTGATGTGAGGTCAATGGGGTGGGATAGGGGTGAGTCTGCGGGGACGTCGTCCGAAGAGTCGGTGATGGCCGAGTCGACGGAGGGTTGTGTGTCGAAGCCTGGGGTGTCTTCCTGAAAGACAACATGTACGGAAGTGGTGATGCGACGCGTTTCCGGATTGTAGACACGATACCCGGGTGCGTCAGGGGGATAGCCCACCATGACGCCGCGAAATGCTTTTTCACTGAGTTTCCGACGTTGTTTGTCGGGGACCTTGGCGAAAACGGCGCAGCCGAAGACGCGGAACTTGGAGGCGTTGGGCACCGACGACGTAAGGAGTGTGAGGGGGACGCCCCCATTAGGTCCGACCGAGCGACTGTACGTGCGGTTGCGAAGGTACACAACAGTGCTGACAGCGCACGACCACATGGAGTTGGGAACGGCCATGTTGTGGAGCATCGCCGATGCATTGTCCCGGATGGTGCGCCAGGGACGTTCGGCCTTGCCGAGCATGTGGTGGGCGTATGGGGCAGAGAACTGTACCCCGACGCCGAGGTGTGCGCACATCCGGCGAGTGACAGCAGCTTCAAACACAGAGTCTGAGTCAAATTTGAGGACCGGTGCGAACGCGCCCGTCTGGGAGTGATGGCGGGCATGCAGGTGTTTGATGTCCAAGAGGATGGTTTCCAATTCCGAACATGCGTCGTCTTTAGACTTAAGGAACCGCACCCACATGTAGTTGGTGTGGTGGTCGATGACGAGCAAGCAGTAACGGAGGCCATGTGGGGAGGGGACATTGACCGGGCCCCAGAGGTCAGCGGACAGGTTGAGGAGGGGGTGGGATGGCTTCGCGCAAGCGGCTGTGTTGCGTGGTGCAGCTGTGGCTTTGTGAAGGAGACAAGAGTCGCACGAAACTTTGGTTACAGCGCTAGTTAACACAGGGCTAGTCGGGACACCGTGAGTATGTTGGGCCTGAAGGCTTTGCATGTTGAGGTGGCCATATCGACGGTGCCACAGGACGGGATCACACTGGGCAGTAAGGGCAACCTGAGGTGAGGGGTCAAGTGCCGGCGGTGCGGATGGGCTGGAAGGGAGGACCGGCTGGTGGGGAAGGAGGTAGAGACCGTTTCCGGACGGTTCTAGCACACCCATGCCTGTGGGTACCAAAAGCAAACCAGTGTCAGAGTTGGAGGGGAATATGAATTCACAACCGCTGCGAGTTTGCATCCAGCTCACACTAAGGAGTCGGCCGATACGCTGTGCTGAACGAGATGATAGGTCAGGGGTGTAGAGTGCATACACAGTGCGGTGAATGAGCTGGCCAGAGGCAAGTCTGACAGAAATTCGCACTGAGCCACTGCCCTTAACGTCAACGCCGACACCGCCCACGCGAGAGGGAGCGGAGGGGGGCGTGAATTTCACGAAGTCATCTCGGAACGCAGTGAGGTTAATCGAGCAGGCGGAATCAACGACCCAAAACTTTGACAGATTACGACCCGGGGCGAGGGAAGAGGAGAATGCCACAGAGCTGAATGGGACACTCACCTCGTCGTCATCGTAGTCATCAGCGCAGTCCGCGAGGGTGGGTAGGCAGTCGGTGTCATCGGCGGGGGCGTCGTCGGCAGGGACGTCGCTCAGCAGCGCAGCGTGAGCAGATGGGGTGCCGTCGGCGGCGCCGTACTTCTGGACTGTCAGCCTACGCTTGGCGAGATTCCACTTAAGGATAGCGTCATCCGTGGCAGTGCACGCGGACATGAGATGGTGGAGGCTGCCACAAACGCCACACTTGTTGGGTCGATGGCCGCGAGGGTTACGGTGTGGTGGGCCTCGACCGCTGTGCGAGCCGCGGCCCGCAGCGACGAACGCGGAGATGGGAGGAGGTGATATGGCCGGAGCGGTTGCGTCCGGAGCAGGGTCGTCTTCCATGTTGTGCGCAAGGTGGAGAATGCTGGCCATAACTTCATCAGCCGACATGATGTAGTCCGTGTCAAAGGCGTTGATGACGCATTGCTTCGCCTGACCGTGTGGGCCGCTGCTGGAAATACCACGCAACATGAGGAGACCGAGGTGGTGGGGGTGGATGGCAACGGAGCCATCAACCAGATGGCATGTGTCGTTGTACTCGTCAAAGGTCTGGCGCATGTAGTGGACATAGTCACTGAGTGACTGACCAGGGCGTTGTCTGACCGTCAGGTTGTCTAAGAGGGACAAGGAGCGAGCAAAAGACCGACAGTCGAGGCGTTCACAAAGGATGTCCCACGCGGCAGCGGCGCAGTCAGGGCGTGCTGGAGAAACGCATTTCATGGCTTGGTCAGCGCGCTTATTCGCGCTGGCTGCATGGAGAAGCAGCGTGTAGGCGTAGTGTTGCGCTTGTTCGTCGAGCCAAACGCCGGAGTCACGGATGGCCAGCTGAGGAATGAGGTATGCGGCCTTGATGGAGAGGAAATTAAGGAAGGTCCTCTTCCATTGCTTGAAGTCCGTGGTCGGGCACATGACGGGGACCGACATCTTCATGGACCGGTTGAGGGCGTCCTTGTCGAAGCCGGGGGCTTCGTGTGCCGCCCGGCCGATGACCACCGGGTCAATAGTGGGGCGACGACGGCCCCGGGGGGTGGGGTCGCCATGTTGGAGTGGGGGAGAGTGCCGGCCATGAAAGGGAGGAGGTGGTCCACCGGGAAAGGGAGAGCGGCCGGCCATGGGACGCGGAGGGCCGTACGAGTGCGGGTGGTCACGGTGGTCACGGTAGGGGGGGATGAGATGAGAGGGCGCCTCCGGGATATGGGGGCCGGGGTGGTGAAGGGCATATCCGGCGTGGGGGAAGGGGGGAGGTGGTGGGAGGTGATCAACCCGGATGGCGTGACGCGAGGGGTCGTAGTGCGCATCGGCACGCCCGGGCTCGCGGGGCGCATCGTGGCGGCGCTGTGCGACTGTGGGGTCGCCAACAGGGGCTGCAGCAGCAAAGTGTGTTTCCGCGTCCGGGGTTACGAAACCAGGCTGGGGATGTTCAAGCAGGTGGGGGTGATCGAGGGTCTCTGGTGAGAGCCTGACGGAACCAACACTGACAACAGGCGTTCACCAACTAAAAATACGTATCCTACCGTCACTAAAGACAGTAAAAAGATCCAAAGTACTACTAAAGTACTACTGACATAAAAAATACAGGGGATGGGTCGGTAGCTCGGATGAGCAACGCCGACCGTCTTCGCTCCGGGCTTGGCCTCCCTATGAGCGATAGACTGGTGACCACAGGGCCCGTCGGACGACGGGCACCGATCACCTCTCCCCACCCGAGCCTCGCTCACCCAGGTCAGTGGATCCGTAGGCACATCAGACGGTACACACTCCAAGGCGCAGCTTTCACAAATTTGAATTCGATTCACATGCCGGAATCCGCGCCGTCCGCTTCACAAACACCTCGTGTACTATGCTCAATACTACGACACCCCTACGAGTCCAATAGATTACAAAACGAACCTCCCCACGGAGCCGGCGCACCACCACGCGCCCCTCCGAGCGTCCGGACGTCCACACCCGACGCCCGCAGAAAACAAACCCAGGTCCCATCAGGCCTGGTCGTGTGCCGCCAACACACGCTGACCACTTCAACTCCACATTCCACCCACATCCACAACCTCTACTACACATACATCGAAAAATGCCCATCGACCACCCTGATCCTTCCTTCCAACCACCCGAACTCCTACAAACAGGTCCTCCTCAGGGACCGGAGCCGCCACGCGGGACGCCCGCTCGCTCCACTCAACTCCGCCCTCCAACCGCCCCCTGCCGCCCAAGACTTTGGCCAGGCCTCGGAACCCCCCACTGCATACCAAACTTTCAAGCCCAACTTGACCCATCTGTCCACAAACTCTAACCCCCCTCCCACGTACAGACATATGCAATTGCGGGATCGGCCCGCGAATGCGCCTACCGCGGACCCCTACACCCACAGGAGCTCCCACGCGGGACATCCGCTCGCTCTACTCAACACTGTGCCCCCACCACCCCAAGCCGCCCAGGACCTGAGCACGGCTTTGGCACCCTCTCCTATCAGAAGACTTCGAACGCCTCTGGTCCTCGCCGACCCCGGGTCAACCACTGACCTAGGACGGGCCGCTGACTCTTCGACCCACACAGACGAACAGTACCGATACGATCGTCCCGCTATGTCCCACAGTAAGGAACAGCCTCGCCACCCCCGTCCCCTCCTGCTAGCCTATACTGATAACATCGTCCATAGCGCACCAAACTCGATACCTTTTTCTCGCCTTAGTGCTTCCGAGCCACAATGCTGTAAAATTAGTCCAGTAATGCAACATGGTGAAACTCAAAAGTCGCTTTCTTTAATCCGGAAAAAATATATTATTTACAGGCCTGATTCTCGCCCCTGCACTCACCACCGCCCCGATCTGTTCTCATCCACACCCCCCTCCCCCTGTGCTACTCTCCTACCCCACCAATACACTAACATACACACAGCTTCGCATGCCGCCTGGCCTGTAGCGCTGGCCCGTGCCCTGTACGCTCCCTCTCGCACGAACTCCCCGCCGACCGGCCGACACGACCCGTCCGCCGACGACTCCCATTCTCCTCACCCGCTACCAGCAGCAGACACCACCGCCCCGCTTACCTCTCACCCCCTACTTCATCCTCCTGCTGCCGGCTGCCCTCCTGCTGCTCCCTCGCTCAATCGAACGCTCGCTCCAGTCGCTATGCCCCTCCGATGTCTCATTCTCTGTTCTCTTTTACTTTACACTACAGCCCGCCTAATACGACTCACCCATCAGACACTCGCGCTTACCTGCGATTACCTCACTGTAGACCCTAGTGCAGTCGTTCTCCCTCCCACTTTTTCCACCCTCCATGCTCTGCCCATCTCGCCTGTCGTTACAATAACGACAGCTCTCCCCCTGCTGAGACTAGCCCGCCCGCCCTGCTCTACCCGAAAGCTTAACCGATCACCCGCCCCCCCGCGAATCTACATGCCCCGGAAATATCGCCCCCCCCTTACAGACACGGTCTTGCGGTCCCGTACCCGTAACGCTCTCAGCGATTCACGTATTCCCCCGCCCCTACAGTCCCCACTTCCTTTAGACCTGCTCCAAGGCTTCTCTCGGAAGCCCCGAAGCACTTTTAATACGATATCGACAGCCCCCTCTGTCAGTGCAGCTCCCCACTCTCACCCTCCCCCTAATACCTATCACCCATTGCTTACAACTTTTATATCCCCCCTCCCCTACCCTCTCACAATGTCTCCGCCATCCATACACTTACCGCCCCCTCTTAAGCTCCGACCGACCACCCGGCCCAAGGAGCCTCTACTCCCCGACATGCGCAAAGCACTGACGATCGGACCCTCCGGAGCCTCACACGCTCGCCCTCCACAAGCCTCGGCCGGCAAGGCCGCTTATCATCATTAGTCACCCACAAGACGGGCCTCACGGCCCAGAGGTTCGACCCCACAAACCCCCCCCCCACCTCCCTCCCTGACATCCGACATCATATCGTTACTACTCCGTATTCGCTTCGGTCCTCACTCCCGGCCCACTTTACCTCTACCACGTGTGGCGTCAAATTACACAACTACCTCTTTGACTTAAATCTCGAATATGGCCTACCCACCCCCATTGGAAACCTAGACTCCTCCGCGGTGCTCTCTTTCCAATGGGGACACTACCAAGACCTCTCAAACTTATACTGCATTGCTACCTCCCTATCTAAACTCCACTCCACGGCCTCGGCCTCGTACACCGTAATCACCAATACCGAAGTTGATAACTTCCACCAACATAAGCTCTACCCTAGCCAATGGACTAACCTCTCTAATCGAGGCTCACCCCCCCACCCCGGCACACCCAACCACTCCTTAATTATCCTCACATGGCAACACTCTCATCCCCCCCCCCTCCTCACACCATGCCCCCCTCCCCCTCCTTCCACCCCCCTCTTCCCCGCAACCGTCCCCACGTCACTCTCCCAAACACCTCTCTCCCCTCCCCCATCCTCCCAAACCGCCACGTAACATGCCCCCCCGAAAACCCTCCCAACCCCCCCGTCCCTCACCCCTCACCCATCCTCCCACACCATCTACCACAACCACTACACCTCATCAACCTCAACACCAGAGGCCTACACACTTCCATCATGGACGTAGAATACCTAGCCACCACCCACCACCCTGACGTCCTCATCCTCACGGAAACCAACCACGCCACCCACAAATCCCGATGGCGTATTGCCCTCCCCCAATACCTCCTCAAAAGCTCTCGACCATGCTACTCATCTGTGCCCCTACCCAACGCAGGCGTTCTCTTCGCGGTCCGCAGAGAGTCGTTCCACTCTGCCACTGTCCTTACCCCACCCTCCCACCTCATCCCACATATCGCGGGATTAAAACTCGTCCCTCACTCAGGCGACCCTTACCTCCTCCTCGGAGCCTACATGCCGCAGCTCCACAGCAACCAACTAACCCACCTATTCGCGGAGGTCGCGGCATGGGGCCTCCGCCTGACGGACGACCACCCAACTCACCGTGTCCTTTGGGGCGGCGACTTCCAAACGACCACCACACAAGGTACAGGCAACCCCGCCCTCACCTCCCTACTCGAATACCACCTCCGACCACTCCACCCCCCCTCCCCACCTTCCCCCGTAGCGGAGGCTGCCTCGACCACTGGCTCACCCCTCTGCCCTCCCCCCTCAGCCTCAACCCGCCTGCATGCTCAACTTTTACCTCTCCCTCACACTTTTCCGACCACTCGGCGATACACCTAGTTATTCCTGCCCCCTCATCCCTAGTCGCTCGTCCACCCTCGGCCCACAACCCACCTCACACTCACCACACCACCCGCAAACTCACCTTCAAACTCCCACTACAACCGCACCACATTACATCATACCAACGTAGCACACCCTCCCTTATCAACCGCACGGCCTCCCTCCACGCAGAAATTCTCAATACAACCCCTTCCAAGGCCTCTCCCGATACCCTCGACACCCTAGCCTCGAAATTTACCGCACTACTCTCCCAACATATGGACCACGCAGCCACCATATGGCCCCTCCTACCCCCGAAGAAACCCCGCCCCACTACCTCGTCCATTAACCCCACCTGGCTATCTAAAAAAACACGCAGACTCATTCGCAAACTCCGCAGATGTAGCACCAACGGTGGCCCCCTACCCCTAGCCCAAACCCTTTTGCAAACCTCTGACTATCTTTCCCCTACCGATATCCATCAACAATGCCAAGCACGCATACGCCTTCTACTCCGAACGACCACCACTAATATACTCCAAAAGATTAAAACCCGCACCAATACTGCCTACGACGCCTCCCCAAAATCCTCCCACCGCCGCTTAAAAATTAAAAGTGGCCTCCTCCCCGCGACCACCGCAACTTCAACTCTCCACCGCATTACCAAGCCCGATAAAACCACAGCATCCTCCCCCTCAGCCGTCATTAAGGCGGTCCACTCCCACTTCACCACCGAACTCACGCGAGCCACCCCGCCCGACCTACCCGTACCCCCCTGGGAACACCATGACAACCCCGACAACTACACCATCGAACCCCGAGGGGACCCCACACTCACTCTCGCCGACATGATTACCCGTGATACATTTGATAAAACCCTCAACTCGCTAGGCACAGGCAAGGCCCCCGGCCCCGACGGTATCCCCAATGAAATAATCAAGTTCCTACCCCCGGAGACCCGTTCCGCCCTCTACTCTCTCCTATCCCTCTTCGCCCATAACTCCTACACACCCCCTGAATGGTGCCATAGCACAACATGCCTCCTACATAAAAAAGGTGACCCCACCCTCCTTGACAACTACCGCCCCATCGCCCTCATGAATAACCTTCTTAAGCTATGGACCGCACTAATCAAAGACGCAGGCTCGAAATACGCCGAAACCCACGGCATCCTGAGCGACCAACAAGACGGCTTTCGACAACACCGCAGCATCCACGACGCCCTCTCCTCCATAATCATGGCCATGGAGGACGCGAAACTCCACAAAAAAGATATCTACGTCATGTACGCGGACTTCAAGGGCGCCTTCAACGCAGCAGACCACCGCATCATGTTCAAACACATGAGACAACTCGGTATGCCCTCCACTACTGTAGATACATGCGAACACCTCTACGGAGTCTCATCTACAGACTACATTACCCCATACGGTCCCACCCCCTCCATAGACATAAAACGAGGCACCCTACAGGGCGACACCCTCTCCCCGTTCCTATTTACCCTATTCCTTGAACCCTTTCTACGTTGGCTCACTGTGGGTAGCCGGGGCTATCGCCCAGGGCCCCCCGCCACTAACGTCGACCCAACAGAACCCACAGCCACATACCCCGGACACGGATTCGCGGACGACCTCAGCCTAGCCACGGGCTCGACCCCAAACATGGCCATCCAACTAAGGAAACTCTCCCTCTTCAACGCCTACATAGGTATGACCGTCAACATCCGAAAGTGCTGCATTACCGGAGCCCTTTGGCGCACAGGCAACGCCCTCTCTGTTGTAAGTAATACCGCATACGTATTAGTTGCAGATAGCTACTGTAAGCTACTCTAGATATGATTAGTACATGTCTAGATCGGACATACCGATAAACTGTTTGACTCGGTACAGAGCTGTCGCTAGGCTACAGCTCTGACACTTCTGTTGTCCCGACACCACGCCTGTAGGCTGGTTGTCGCCTTAACTGTTCCGTTTGCGGGACTGTGACTGTAACTACGTTTGCGTACGTTATCTTCCACACTAACTGTGTTTGCATGGTTCAATAGGTTATGGGCCCCCGCCTCACGTCACTCACGCGCGACAACCTGGTTCGGCGAGCTGCGATCGACAGCTCTCCCGCAGAAGGCAAGTTTCTTTAGACACCTAGTACTTTCAACCTGTAGTCGGCGGTATCGCCAGTATAAACTGCGATTTTTAAAACCCGCCACCACCCTCTTAAGCCAGCCACCCGCCGGAGATAGCCAGCCAACCACACCGACGCACTCGTCGTGTGTGGACATGGTGCACACAGGTCCAAGCTGGAGAACGGGGGGGTGCACTGTCGGGTGAATACGCATCCACAGGTCGCACGCCAGCCGTAGCTTACCTTTTATTTCTATTTTTATACTAGCCTCGCGCATCAGCCACCTCGCGCAGCGCTCCACCTGTCCTGGCCTTGGCCTCGACTTGTGCCCCACACTGGGTGGAGGATACAGAAAAGGTGCTCTGAGACACCCCGGGGCTACAGGCCGAGGGGTCGGCGGGCATCAGGCCGTCTCTTAGCATACCGCTGTTAGGCACAAGTCCGGCTAGCGGTTTTTACCGCTGCCTGTTTTTTCCTTCAGCTCTTTCTTTTTTTTCCCTCTGTCGAAATGGAGCAGAAAAACCCGCCTGATTCACCTGCTGCTTCCCCTGAGTCAGGCTCTCACCAGAGCACCCTCGATCACCCCCCCGATACTCTCGCGCTGCTCGTTGCGCAAGTGGCGAGCTTAACTGCTCGTGTCGACTCGCAGTCGGCCGTGGGTGCTGTCGTTGCTGCGGGTGCTAATCCGCACCCCCCTGTAGCTCAGCGCCGCCACGATGCCCCACTCGAACCCGTCCGGCACAGCCACGACGGTCACACCCTCCACCTGAGTGACCATACCCAGCCTGGTTTCGTAACACCGGACGCAGAAACACTCTTTCCTGCTGCAGCCCCTGTTACCGACCCCACAGTCGCACAGCGCCGCCACGATGCGCCCCGCGAGCCCGCGCGTGCCGAGGCGCACTACGACCCCTCGCGTCACGCCATCCGGGTTGATCACCTCCCACCACCTCCCCCCTTCCCCCACGCCGGATACGCCCTTCACCACCCCGGCCCCCAAATCACGGACGCGCCCTCTCATCTTATCCACCCCTACCGTGACCACCCGCACTCGTACGGCCCGCCGCGTCCCATGGCCGGCCGCTCTCCCTTTCCCGGTGGCCCACCTCCTCCCTTTCATGGCCGACACTCTCCCCCACTCCAACATGGCGACCCCAACCCCCGGGGCCGTCGTCGCCCCACTATCGACCCGGTGGTCATCAACCGGGCGGCACACGAAGCCCCCGGCTTCGACAAGGACGCCCTCAACCGGTCCATGAAGATGTCGGTCCCCGTCATGTGCCCGGCCACGGACTTCAAGCAATGGAAGAGGACCTTCCTTAATTTCCTCTCCATCAAGGCCGCATACCTCATTCCTCAGCTGGCCATCCGCGACTCCGGCGTCTGGCTCGACGAACAAGCGCAACACTACGCCTACACGCTGCTCCTCCATGCAGCCAGCGCGAATAAGCGCGCTGACCAAGCCATGAAATGCATTTCTCCAGCACGCCCAGACTGCGCCGCCGCCGCGTGGGACATCCTTTGTGAACGCCTTGACTGTCGGTCTTTTGCTCGCTCCTTGTCCCTCTTGGACAATCTCACGGTCAGACAGCGCCCCGGTCAGTCACTCAGTGACTATGTCCACTACATGCGCCAGACCTTTGACGAGTACAACGACACATGCCATCTGGTTGATGGCTCCGTTGCCATCCACCCCCACCACCTCGGTCTCCTCATGCTGCGCGGCATTTCTAGCAGCGGCCCACACGGTCAGGCGAAGCAATGCGTCATCAACGCCTTCGACACGGACTACATCATGTCGGCTGATGAAGTTATGGCGAGCATTCTACACCTTGCGCACAACATGGAAGACAACCCTGCTCCGGACGCAACCGCTCCGGACATATCACCTCCTCCCATCTCCGCGTTCGTCGCTGCGGGCCGCGGCTCGCACAGCGGTCGAGGCCCACCACACCGTAACCCTCGCGGCCAACGACCCAACAAGTGTGGCGTTTGTGGCAGCCTCCACCATCTCATGTCCGCGTGCAATGCCACTGATGACGCTATTCTTAAGTGGAATCTTGCCAAGCGTAGGCTGACAGTCCAGAAGTACGGCGCCGCCGACGGCACCCCCTCTGCTCACGCTGCGCTGCTGAGCGACGTCCCTGCCGACGACGCCCCCGCCGATGACACTGATTGCCTACCCACCTTCGCAGACTGCGTTGATGACGACGCTGACGACGAGGTGAGTGTCCCATTCAGCTCTGTGTTTGAAGCTGCTGTCACTCGCCAGATGTGCGCACACCTCGGCGTCGGGGTACAGTTCTCTGCCCCATACGCCCACCACATGCTCGGCAAGGCCGAACGTCCCTGGCGCACCATCCGGGACAATGCATCGGCGATGCTCCACAACATGGCCGTTCCCAACTCCATGTGGTCGTGTGCTGTCAGCACTGTTGTATACCTTCGCAACCGCACGTACAGTCGCTCGGTCGGACCTACTGGGGGCGTCCCCCTCACACTCCTTACGTCGTCGGTGCCCAACGCCTCCAAGTTCCGCGTCTTCGGCTGCGCCGTTTTCGCCAAGGTCCCCGACAAACAACGTCGGAAACTCAGTGAAAAAGCATTTCGCGGCGTCATGGTGGGCTATCCCCCTGACGCACCCGGGTATCGTGTCTACAATCCGGAAACGCGTCGCATCACCACTTCCGTACATGTTGTCTTTCAGGAAGACACCCCAGGCTTCGACACACAACCCTCCGTCGACTCGGCCATCACCGACTCTTCAGACGACGTACCCGCAGACTCACCCCTATCCCACCCAATTGACCTCACATCACCCACACCCCTACCCCCCCCGCCAACCCCTCGCCATGCTCGGCTCCGCTCCCACCCCATTCGCTACGGCGATATGGTTGCCCACCTGTCCGACTACCCACCCACACTCGTAACGGCGTGTTGTGATCCTGAACAAGGAAAAGCTCAAGAGGACATCTTTGAGCACCCTCACGTCCCCGACCTTGTCACTGGTCCCCCACACACACCTGCCGGCACGTCCCCTACTGCCATCGCCCTCCTCTCCGCCCGAGAGTGTGTGGAACCAAAATCCTACCGAGCTCCACTGGACAGCGCCCAAGCCACCCAATGGCAAGCCGCTATGCAACAGGAGTATTCCTCCCTCATCAGCAACGGCACGTGGGACCTTGTGGACCTCCCCCCCGGCCGCATGGTCGTTAACAGCATGTGGATCTTTAAAGTCAAGTCGGATACAGCCGGCGACGTCTCCCGCTTCAAAGCGCGGTTCGTCGCCAAGGGGTGCAGTCAACGCGCTGGACTGGACTACACGGAGACCTTCTCCCCGGTCATCCGCATGGCCAGCCTGCGTCTCTTCCTAACCATTGCAGCCGCCCGCGACCTTGAACTCTGCCAACTGGACATCGACACAGCGTTTCTCTACGCCCCCATCCGGGAGGATGTGTACATCCGCCAGCCCCTCGGCTTCACCGATGGAACGTCCAAGGTTTGTCACCTCAAGCGTTGCCTCTACGGCCTTAAGCAGTCCCCCCGCGAGTTCAACATGCTACTTCGTGCGTGGCTCGTCGACCATGGATGGCAACAATGCGTTTCTGACCCGTGCATCTACATCTACCGCGCCGGCCACGTCTTCGCCATGATCGCCCTGTACGTCGATGACATTCCCGCGGCCTGCAATGATGCCACCTGGCTCGCATCGTTCAAAGCCCAACTCGGCACACGGTTCAAAATCAAGGACCTAGGCGACCTCTCCCAACTCCTCGGCATGCACATTACCCGCGATCGCTCCACGCGCACAATCTCGCTGGACCAGTCCAAGTACCTGCGCGACATCCTCGCCAAGTACGGCATGTCTGACTCTAAGCCGTCGTCCCTTCCGATGGACCCAGGCTTCCTCGCCGGCCTTACACACTTGAACTCGCCTTCTCTCACAGGAGTGGTCAAGGACGTCTACCCAAGCCTCCTGGGCAGCCTTCAGTACGCCGCCGTTTGTACCCGCCCCGATGTCTCCACGGCATTGAGCATCCTCGGCTCTGCCCAAGCCTCGCCCACCGAGGCACACTTGCAGGCTCTGAAAAAGGTCCTCCGCTACCTCCATGGCACCATCAACATGCGCCTGACGTTGGGGGGGGGCATGGACCACAGTCTCCAACTCACAGGCTTTGCCGACGCTGATTGGGCCAACGACAGCAGCACCCGCAAGTCTCGCTCGGGCTATCTCTTCACCCTCGGACGCGGGCCAATCAGTTACAAGTCCAAACAACAGACTTGTGTGGCTCAATCCACGTGTGAAGCCGAGTACTACTCTGCGGCTGACGCCACCAAGGAGGGACTCCACCTCCGACAACTCTTGGGGGAAATCTTCGACTCCCCTATCACCGAAACCACCACCATCTGGGAGGACAACCAAAGCGCCATTGCATACTCCCAGAATGCCTTGGTCAGCGAGAAGACTAAACACATCGGCCTGAAGTGGCACTTTCTCAAAGACCACGTGGAGCAAGGGACCATCAAGTTGAGGTACCTCCCCACTGACCAGATGGTGGCTGACATGCTCACCAAACCCCTCCCAGGACCTGCACTAGCACGACACCGAAGTGCGATCCTTGGAGGACAAGACCCAATGCAACGCTTCATCCCGTAGCTACCTTCAGGGGGAGTGTTGTAAGTAATACCGCATACGTATTAGTTGCAGATAGCTACTGTAAGCTACTCTAGATATGATTAGTACATGTCTAGATCGGACATACCGATAAACTGTTTGACTCGGTACAGAGCTGTCGCTAGGCTACAGCTCTGACACTTCTGTTGTCCCGACACCACGCCTGTAGGCTGGTTGTCGCCTTAACTGTTCCGTTTGCGGGACTGTGACTGTAACTACGTTTGCGTACGTTATCTTCCACACTAACTGTGTTTGCATGGTTCAATACTCTCCCTTGCCAACATCACACTCCTCACATCCCGCCTCCAAACACAGTTCATCACCATCAACTCCACCCCGCACTGGCACGAACTCAAACGCACTACCACATCCCTCATCAACGCCCTCTCCTCCTCCCTACTAACCCAGTCCCGCAGAATTCGCGTCATCCGTGGCCTCCTACTCGGAAAACACTTTACCCTCCAACTCGGCCTCTTCAGCGACTCCCAATTGGACACCCTCGAAGGTCAAATATGCCGCGCCCTCCGCTCCGCCGTCTCCTCGGTACGTAACCTCCCCCGCACAGCCCTACACCGGCCTACCTCCGACCTCGGCTACGGCCTCCCCTCCCTCAGAGCCCATACCGCACAACTCACTGTCTGCCACCTCCACAAAATACTGAACTCCCCCGGCTATAGGGGCCACATGGCCAGAGCCCACATACACAACATCTCCACAACATACTCCCACTGGCCCACTGAATCGATAATGTCAGGCAGTCTATCCCCCCCCACGCTCAGAAGCCTAGTGCGCGCCCAACGCGACGCCGGTACCATGTTTCACAACATCCCCCCCCTCTCCCTCACCAACCCCATTGCCTCCACACTCCGCACCCATTTCACCAACCAGGACGCCGCACTCCTCACATCCCTCAGAGACAGAGCCACACATATCACAGACCCACACACATACAAACAAGCATACCACGAATTCTCACCCCGCAAGACACACACTTCCCTCCTTCCCCGTCTTAACCCCCTCTGGCAAAATCACATAACCGAATGGTCACAAGTCCTCCTCCGCGCCACCCCCTCCTCCTTCATCCTCAAATCCTGCCAGTCCATCACCAAACTCACGGGGTCCAACACCTCCCTCACTATCCCAATACGCCTACTCGCCGCAGTCCTCACCGAACCCACCGACACTGTCCACAACCGCTTCCCCGTCACAAACCTCAACCCCAAACAAGCATCCCCCCCCACCTCTCTCCACCCCTCATGGGTTCCCCTCCTCACGTCACACCTCCCCCGCCCTCCTCACACTCTCTCCCCCTTCACCCACTCCTCCCGCACCAACACCTACTCCCCCACTGCACCCATCACGCACATAGACACAGAATACCTCTCCCCCTCAGACCACCATTTCCCCCCCTGCGACGTAACGCGAATCATCTCCAAACACAAAGACACAGAATACGGACAAACCCAATACATGGTCGAATGGGCCCCGGAACACCTAACGGAATGGGATATACAACTCCAACTGGACGACGGCTTCCGACTCATCTCTTCCACCCCCACCTCGGTAAACCTACCCACCCCCACCCCCGCCGATTGCTCCATATGCCACAACCCTCTGCACTTAGAACCCACCTCCACCTGCAGCACATGCCCGCACTTTGCCGTCCACTCCCAATGCCGCCCCGCCTTAGGCCCCGCCTCATGGCAATGCGACTGGTGCGCTCGCGGCAAACAACACGACCTCACCCGCCTCCACGAGGTCCAGTGGGCGCCTTGCCTTCAACTACACGACACCATCAGTGAGACCCCCTCCGGCCCCACCGCCCTCACCGCATTTAACTCCGGCTTTGTCCCCTCCACCACACCCATCCTGCCAGAACCCGGACCGCCACCTTGGACACACCACCTTATCACATTCAACCACACCCCCATCAACCCTGACCTCGATATGCTCCCAACCGGTAAATTCGCCATCCACACACACCCATCACTCCACGACACAACCATACTATGCACCCCCGACGGCCGCGCGGTAACCACCCTTAACGGCCCCCGCGTCCGCCACCTATACCAACTCTTTCGCCCCGACCTCTCCGACCATACATTCGAAGAGGAGGTCTACAACCTCCTCACTCGCCTAGGCTCCCGCTCTGAAATCCACTCTCCTACACCCGCCACCACCACCCGCAACAGATGGGCCACCAGAGAAGACCTCCTCTCGGCTCTCCGTCACACATTCCACATCCAGACAGAACTCTACTCAGACCCCCTCAATAAATCACTCCACTCGCACACCTACCACTCACTCTACCCCGAAGACATAGTCTTCTCATCCAGCGGCAGCAATGCCCCACACACATGGCAAGGCATCAACATCGCCAACCCCGAATACGACCACGAATGCATGCGCCGAGCCATGGAACATGCAATCACCAGCGCACACCGCACAGCCTCACACACCCCCTGCGCTACCATCCTCATACTCCCCCGTTGGGAACACACCCCATACCGCCACTCCAAGTATATCAACTCCCCCTACACACATCACCTATACACCCTTCCCAATGACGCGAACACCTTCTTACCCCCAGACCAACACACAGGACACCCCACCCCTACCCCATTCGGAACACGCTGGATGGTCGACATCTACCTAGTAGCTAACTCCCTCGCACTCCCCACCCTACCCTCACACACTGCCATGACCGCACTCCACAACACCCTCGAGTCCATATACGACACACACCTCCCGAACCCCACCATCACCATCCCACCTCCATACCGCACAGACTCCTACTCACCTCACTCCGCAGGCATATACTACTTCCCCCCCAACCCCACTCACCCCCTTACCTACCCCCTCCAAGAACGCACACAACTAACATACTCCCCCACCAGAGGCACTCTTGCTTGGAACTGGCAGGACTTCGTATACACAGACGGCTCGAAAAAAGGAAGCAGCTCCCCTCTAGGGGCCGCAGCCACACACCCAGCCTCGGACACCAACGTCAAAATCCTGGTGACCTCTACCCCTCCCTCCCATACTATCAATCGAGCCGAACTAGCTGGCATTGACGTAGGCCTCCAACTAGGCCATACCCACCTCCTAACTGACAGTGCGTGCTCCCTCCGTCTCATACAAGGATACCTTAACTGCCCCTCCGCTTATAGGCACAACATCCACCGCGACACACTCCTCTCTATCACACGCACCATCATAACCCGCTGCAACGCAGGCATCCGCACACATCTCGGGAAAATTAAAGCACATAACCACTCACTCGGCAACGACCTCGCTGACGCACTCGCTAACCAGATAGCGGATGGTCAAACACCAAACACCACATACAACACAGGCTCGGACGTGTCCATCGGTCACTGGACCTGGCCTTACACCCTCATACCACAGACTCAAGGGGCACCCATACCATACATATACACAAACCTCAAAGCCGACGCACACACCCACAGCTGCAAACACACACTTACACCCCTCTCACAGACATCCAAACACGGCGCCCTCCTCGCCCGCGCCGCGGCAGACGGCGCCGACTTCACCTTCCACAAAAAACACACAACACTCACCAACACCCAATTCACCCACAAACAAGAATTCATATGGGGCGTCCACAACACCCGCCTCCTCACTCACAACCCCACCATGCGCTGTCCCATGTGTGGCCAATTCACCAGCAACGGCCACATGGCCGGTAACTGCCCATCCATGTCGGGCCTAAGACAGGACCGTCACAACAGCGCGCTACAACTCCTACTATCCCTCCTGGAACGCCACAACGGAGGACGCTGGGAGACTATCACTGCAGACTTCGGTAACAAACCCATCAAGTCTTTCACCCGCCCCACCCCCACCTACACCCCTCTTGACTGTCACCCCCCGCACCCCACCCACATGCCCACCCGCCTTGTTGACGCAGACGAAGGTCTCTCGCCCGACTCCCTAACCTCGTGCCCCGCTATCCTCCCCCCCGAAATCCTCCCTCCTGCACTCCGTCCCCCGGCGTACAAACCCGATTTCATACGCCTCCTCGAACCTCGCTTCGTCGGTCACAACAACGGCCGCCGCCGATACTCATCTATCAGGAAAATACAGATAGGGGAATGGAAATACTGCACCGACCACAACCTCTCACACACAGCTAGCTTGATTAGGGACAAATACACACCCCTCGCAAATGCCATCCGAAACCACTGGCCAGGTACCGAAGTCGACATCTTACCCATAGTCATGAGCCGCACGGGCACTCCGCACTCGTCCACCATAGCAAGTCTCACCTCTCTCCTCACCCTCCGCACCGACCCTCCCGACAAACTAGTCACCAAAGCACGACTCGACACATCTCGCATCCTTTCTTCACTCCATGCACACACCGTCCAATGGCTGCATTATCTCCTCCTTGTCTACCGCACCAAATCACGCACGACCACTCGCCGAGCCTCCGCATAACGCACCTCCCCAAGCCATTCTTGCACACCGCTTTTAAACCGCTTCAGACCCTCCCCGGGGGGGAGTAAAACCCCCGACCACACTTGGAGAGGTTGGACATAGGTGGTTCACGGTCTAGCCCTGACTTGTAAGTTCCCTGTTTGACATAGTTGGGAGGGCCCAGAGACAGCAGCCGACGCATCCGGCTTTTTGGTGAAAAACCGGCGCATACGGTACATGTTGTAAACAATTTCAATTTCAATTTCGGGTTTTTTTGCGCCATTTCGACAGAGGGCAAAAAAGACAGGCAGCGGTAAAAACCGCTAGCCGGACTCGTGCCTAACAGCGGTATGCAAAGAGACGGCCTGATGCCCGCCGACCCCTCGGCCTGTAGCCCCGGGGTGTCTCAGAGCACCTTTTCTGTATCCTCCACCCAATGTGGGGCACAAGTCGAGGCCAAGGCCAAGACAGGTGGAGCGCTGCGCTGGTGGGTGATTCGCTAGGCGAGGATAAAAAATAAAAATAAAAGGTAAGCTACGGCTGGCGTGCGACCTGTGGATGCGTATTCACCCGACAGTGCACCCCCCCGTTCTCCAGCTTGGACCTGTGTGCACCCTGTCCACACACGACGAGTGCGTCGGTGTGGGTGGCTGGCTATCTCCGTCGGGTGGCTGACTTAAGAGGGGTGGTGGCGGGTTTTAAAATCGCAGTTTATACTGGCGATACCGCCGACTACAGGTTGAAAGTACTAGGAGTCTAAGGAAACTTGCCTTCTGCGGGAGAGCTGTCGATCGCAGCTCGCCGAACCAGGTTGTCGCGCGTGAGTGACGTGAGGCGGGGGCCCATAACCTATTGAACCATGCAAACACAGTTAGTGTGGAAGATAACGTACGCAAACGTAGTTACAGTCACAGTCCCGCAAACGGAACAGTTAAGGCGACAACCAGCCTACAGGCGTGGTGTCGGGACAACAGAAGTGAGAGAGCTGTAGCCTAGCGACAGCTCTGTACCGAGTCAAACGGTTTATCGGTATGTCCAATCTAGACATGTACTAATCATATCTAGAGTAGCTTACAGTAGCTATCTGCAACTAATACGTATGCGGTATTACTTACAACAGGGAGTCGTCATCGTCGTTCATCATCGAGAAGTCAGAGGTCTCGACGTGCCACCGGTTGGAGACGTTGCAGTCGTGGAGGTGGCTGGCCCATTGGAGGAGGAGGGAGGGAGGGTTGCGGTATAAAATGTTGTTTTTGGTGTGATTGAGTGGTGGTGGGGAGGGGGTGGTGGTGAAGATTGGGTCCGAGAGGCGGGCTCTACCAAAGGTAGAGTAGTGGTGAGGGTTGATGGTGAGCGTATATGTGGATTGGGTGTGTGCGCCTCTTTGGGTGTGTGTGTGTTGAAGGGGGATTGTGGCTGTGCCGTTTGTAGAGATGAGAATGCAATACATTTCTGTGGTGAGTGAGATTTGGATGCTGGTGTGGATGGTGGGGGATGGGGAGGGGTGGGAGCGGAAGTATGAGCCATCTAAGAATTTCTGGAGGGAAGTGTGGTGATTAAGGTTGAGTGGGGTGTGTGGGGGGTGGTGGAGGGGGTGTGATGAGTTCTGAATTCGTTAGCGGTCTGGTGGAGGAGTGTGTATAACCAGTGAGTGGGGGGGTGGCGCCGTCGGTGGTAATGCAGGGGAGTGAGAGGGTTTGTTTTGATCGGATGAGTACTGTGGTGAGGCAGGTGGTCGCCCATGAGGTGCCGGGGATGTGTCACGTGACTGGAGATGGTGTGATGGTGACGGTGTGAAGAAGTGAGGTGGGGGGTAGTAGCTCATGAACTGAATATGAAAAGATATTGAGTGAAACCATGCATGATTGTGAATGGATGGGGTTATTGGGAATGTGGAAGATATTCACCCAGAAGGAGGAGGGGTCGCCCTCGATCGGTGTGGGGACGTCCACTGGCTGGATCGCGTCCGCGAATTGGAGTAGGAATTGGACTGACTCCGTCAGGTCCTCCACTTGGCGGGGGGGAGGAGTCGCTAGGGCGTGTCCGGCGGGGGCGAGCTCGATAGCCATGTGAGAGGTGAGAAGGTCCTATAGGAGACAGATTGCTTATGGGCCGGAGAGATAAGTGAAGAGGGGGGAGCGGATTTTGATGCGACGGCCTGAAATTTCGGGGGGTAAGGCAGCTCGGAGGAACTGGATTTTCTGCTATCGTAGTTTCGCCAGCAAGGAGGGAGAGGATGCGGCAAAGGGTGGCGCCGGACCGGATGAACGGAGTTCACGTTGTTGTGAAGCGAGTTAATATAGGAGGCCTACCGCTACACATGAGGTAGGGATGTCTAGGCGGACCTCCTGAAAGCCCGATGCGATGTCGATGGGTAGTGGGGTGGTGTTGTAGGTTGTTGGAGAGGTCGGGTGGTGGGTGCGAGTGGCGCTCGCTGCCCAGCGCGATTGGTGAGCAAGTCCGCGGCCTATTATATTTTTGACGCGGGTGGGGAGGTCGTCGATTTGGTTGAGGCTGTTTAGCAGCCAGCGACGTGCTAGCGAGTAGGCCGAGAGCACCGAATCCGAGTGGTGAGTTGGGTCCGGAAGAAAGACGCCATGCAGCCACATGCGGGCAAGGTGGGGGGAGAGGTGGAGTACTGGCCTGTGAGCATGTACGAGTCGATCAAGCGTGACGAGAGGTCATCGGCCGTTCCTAGGTCAGGAGTTGACGTGGGGGGCGCTAGGACGAGAGGAGTGTGGAGGCCTCGAATGGGGAAGGGGTCCAACAATGTGTGCAAGTTCTGATCAACGGGGGGTGGTTGAGATACCGTGAGGAACGAGGCAAGCGGATGTCCCGCGAGGCGCCTCCTGGGGTTGAAGTGGTCCGCAGCGGCCGCATGCTCCGGGCGAGCACATGTCTGTAAGTGGGGGGTAGGTTAGGTATCGAGGGCATGTTGACCGTCTGGGAGTCAGAGTATGTTGGCGAGATAGGTGGAGTTATAGTATGGTTTCGAGTTGGAGTTCGAGTGGGTTGCGTGTGTTGCCGGCACACGACCAGGCCTGATGGGGCCTAGGTTTGGAGGGAGTAGGCGGCGGACGTTAACGTCCGGACGCTCGATGGGGCGTGGTGTGGCGCGCCACCCCCGGGTAGGGGGGGGGTTTGTAAGCGAGAGTTGGATTCGACTGTGCGTAGTACTGAGGCGGGTACATGTTTGGATTTTTGAAGTGGGTGGCGCGAGAGCTGTCGGGGGGACTATTTTCAAAACTCTGAAAGCCGCGCCTTGCTGTGTGTACCGTCTAGTGTCGCTACGGATCCATTGACATGGGTGAGCTAGGCTCGGTTGGGAAGAGGTGGACGGTGCTTGTTGTTCAACGAGCCGTGTGTCCACCAGTCTGTCGCTCATAGGGAGGCCATGCCCTGAGCGAAGACGGTCGGCGTTGCTCATTCGAGCTACCGACCCATCCCTGTTTTTCGGTTCAATAGTACTGTAGTTGTACTTTGGATTTTATTATTGTCTTTAGTGACGGTAGGATACTTTTTTTTCAAACCCTCCGTACATGGCTTCCCGACATCGGCTGATCCCGCGGATCGCAACTGTCGGTACCTCGTTCAACCCCCTACCGTGCCAAGCCTGGCACGGCTACGGGGTTACCAGCGCCCACCGCGTGGAGGTAGAGGTAGGTGCCGACAGGCCTGCGAGCGCACCCCCCTCTGGGGCCGCCGCCGCTGCGCCGCCGGGGGGCGCCATACATACATACATGCATACATACATACATACATACATACATACATACATACATACATACATACATACATACATACATACATACATACATACATACATACATACATACATACATACATACATACATACATACATACATACATACATACATACATACATACATACATACATACATACATACATACATATATGCATGCATTTAAGTATATATTTTCATATGGATTTGGGTGGATGATAGGTCCGCATATTGTTTTAGAGGCAGTTGATGACCTCCGAAGTAGCAGGTGACTCTCCTCGAGTAATCTCCATATTTTTCATCGCCCCAACGTGCTTGTTGTTCCCATGTTTCTCAAATTGCAAGAATTTGTGAAAAGTATACAATATAATTGACAATACGTGAAGCTTTTCCACTAAGTATGGGGAAGAAAACACGCAACTGCAACCTCATATCCACCACACATCGCATTTCGAGAGTTAGCCCCGACGACGTAATATAGAAGATTGAATGGACACCCATTGTGGGAGCTGCCGGCTGAACTCTCACAGAAGTCGTTAAAAATGGGAAAGGTAAATTCGAGCGAACATGATACATTGGAGACAACATATCATAACGCGTATTTACAGTAATCATGCACGAGCTTAGTTAGGCAATTAAGTAGCATCGTGTTCTACTTATGCTAGCCATCGTCATGTACCAATGTGAGCGAGTATGCGAAGATTTTCCTTCCCAAATGAGATATTGGCATAATTTATATTCCTACCGAAAGTTGAAATTCCTATTTACGATTGAGACTTGCAAATCGCATATGAAATTGTGAATACTTTGCAATTGAATTAGGAATTGAATGCACGGAAACTGTGCATACAAGAAAAAGGCATCAGAGACCGCCAAGCAAAAATATGAAAAGAGGAAAAAGCCTTAGCCCGAAGAACACAAAAGCATGCCACAACATCATCACTGCCCTCCCGCAAAAGCGTCACGGAGATAGGAACCCACAGTACCATGAAGAGCAGACGAAAGACGTAACATGAATTCTCGCCGCACATCCCCCAATAAACGCCGAAAAGGAACACAAGTGGAGCGACAAACGAAATGTTGCATAGTGACACAACTGTTATAACGCAAAGAACGAGAGTCAGCAGCACCCCTCCCACACCCATCCATACCCCCCTTGACTTTCACCCCCTCATTCCACCCACACGCCCACCCGTCTAGTTGCCGCTGACGAAGGCCTCTCGCCCGACTCCCTCACCTCATGCCTTGCCATCCTCCCTGCCGAGATACCCCCCTCCGCGTTTAGACCCCGGCACACAAACCCGACTTCGCCGGCTTCTCGAACCTAGAGTCGTCGGACACACAAACGGCCGCCGACGTTACTCCTCGATAAAAAAGATTGAAATAGGGGAATGGAAATATTGCACGGACCACAACCTATCTCACACCGCAGAAATGTTTCGCGATAAATACACCCCCCTCGCCAATGCCACTCGCCAACACCGGCCAGGTACCGAAGTCGGCATTCTTCCCATAGTCATGAGCCGCAAAGGTACACCTCACTCATCCACCATTACCATTATCACCCCCCTTCTCACCCTCCGCACTGACCCTCTTGAAAAACTCATCTCGAACACACGACTTGATACGACCCGCATCCTAACACAATTCCACTCGCACACTATCCAATGGCTGCACCATCTCCTTCTAGTATACCGCATCAAATCTCGCTCGACCACACGCCGCACCTCCGCTCACCGCACCCACACACGCCCATGACTGAAAGCTACCACCCTCACGCACGTCACACTCCCCGGGGGGGGGGGGGGGTAGGAGGGAGTAAAAACCCCAAGCACCCTTTGAAGAGGTTGGACTTAGGCGGTTGACGGTCTAGCCGTGACTTGTAAGTTTCATGCATGGCATAGGTGGGAGGGCCTAGAGACAGCAGCCGGTTTCACCACATCATGGTGTGAACAATTTCAATTTCAACTTGCCGGGGAAGCGACGAACTGCCATCAAAATTGCCAAGCGATTAACCATCTCAGTTGCCACATGCGCCAACCAGCCCCATTCTCCACATCGAAGGGATAGTAGTCATGGACCGAATGAACCGAAGGCGGGCCAAGCAAAGCGGAAGTGCGGAGGTCCGCATCGACTTTGTTATGATGAGCTCCCAATGCAAGACTACCCGGGAGTGGGAGGCGAACACCTGCACGAGGAACATTGGTGTTCATGCGAGCACGTGTAACCGTCACATCAACAAGATGACGATGTGTATGCATGAAGTCTAACCATACCACACACCCATGACGAACTTGAGAAGCTCCCGACCGAATACGGCGGACCTTCAACCGCAAGTCCCGTTCCTTAGTAGCCCCCGCTTCAAGCGTGATCTCTTCAAGCACGTGGAAACTTCGATCATGGAGCTAAATATCGTACTAAGAGCACGGGCACCGGGGGATATGGTCCATAAGCATAGCAGTTGTGGAGCGCTCACACGACATAGAGGTGCCGATACCGTCGACGAAGATCAAACCCCACGAGACTATGAGGGAGCCTCATTGCACCGATGGCACTTCCGAATATGAGATGCGCGCTCCGCAGTGAGGCCAAGCACCCAGTGCGCTGAACTTTGTATCAATAAATGTAAACAATCGGCGGAGCTCGCGGAAGTTGCGTTTATCGCATATTCGCACGACCAACGTCCCACATTCGTAGTTGCCACAAAAAAGCATGAAACCGGGCTACAAAGGCGGATGACAAATGATCGGGGATGAATATAGAGTCTATGTCGTATTTAATTGTCAATTGTGATGTGACTAAAAAGATGGTACAGGCTTTATTGGTACTACTACAGTTCCAACTCCTGCAGCAGGTCTAGAAAGAAACCCTCCATGGTTCACCGGCATGTTGCCTACTCCTCAGATCTTTGGCTTGCATTGAAAGGTAGCAAGCCTGGGACTTCAATGGCCAGTGGTGAATATGCGGCCTCTACTAATTAGCCCAAAAAATTAGCCGAGTGTGGAATTAGAATCGCATGTATCAAGCGCTTGGGAGGGATCGATTAAACGGTGGGGGGTAGGAAACCCTAAAATGTCTCTTCAGGGAAGTACGCACAGTGGCAACTAAACAGTCGCTTTAAAAAGCCAGGCCTCCTCATTTTCTTCTGTGTTCCCTTCGACTCCTCCTGCAACCGTGTCAACTCAGCAGGAATGGCACCACGCTTTGTGGGGCTGCCCCCCCTGCTGCCGCCGCCCTTGACGAGTGCGGCGATATCCCGCGGACTGAGCGCCGAAGTGCCGTCCGTGGTATCGACAGAAACGCTAACCAAGTCGCCCCCTTCACCCACTTTCTTGGCTAGAGCGGTGTTTTGTGTGGCTCGAGGTGACTGCTCGCGCACCACTGGGAGCCCACTCGACGTGACTTCCCCACCCACGAGCAGGCTTTCTAGTACGTTTCCGAGACTGGTCTCCAGTTCCTCCTGCGCGGGCAGGGCCGGCTCTGAGCAGTGGTGTAATTCCGGCAGCGCTTGTGATTTGAGGAAAGCTGCCAGCGCGCCGCCGGAAGAGGCGCGCTCGATGTCTGCGTCCGGAAGTGCGCGGTCTAGAAACTCGTCGTCAAAGTCGTTGGACAAAAGACCGGCCGCGAGGTCGATACTGGAGGTCAGCGGCTCCGCCATATCGATCAGACTGAGCGCCCGGCCAGTGGACGCGCAGTCGACAGTAGAGCTGGTCGACCGACGGCTGTGCGCGTGACTCGTAGCTCGACTGTGACCCTGACGTCTGCCCAAAAACCCTGACGACGTTGCACCTCGTGGTGTCGGGCACAGCGGCGGCTGTTGGCTGTAGTGTCCCACAGTCAGCGGTCTACTGCCATCCTCGCTCTCCTCCTCAGAGTCTTCCCTTACGATGACTGTCCCGGTACTGGTCGACTGCTCACTCTCGTCCTCGTCATCTGCTCGATCAAGCAGCCCCAGTTGCTGCGAGTAGCGACTAGAATCCGACCTGTCCATTCCGGTCTCGCTAATACAATTAGGACGGCTCCCCTCGTCAATAAAGGCATCGTCACCCCTGAACTCGGACGCACTGGTCTGTTCAGCTGTGTAGTTTGCCCTGGGCGAATCCACTGCCCCCTCCAAGTTCATGTCACGGCCAGAGACGGGCTCACTCATTCGTCTCCCAGCGTTGGAGTACGGGTAGGTCGCAGTGGAGTCATTAAGAAAGACGGCAAGTTCCGGACTACTGGTCGACAGGTGGTTGTCAGCGACTGGCAACGTCTCGCCATCACCGCCCACGTCGCTCCTGTGCACATTGTCCTGCTGATACGACCACATTGGAATGGCACTGGCACTGCGTGAGAGTGCGGACGGGAAGCCATCACTTCCGAAGTCGCTCGACTGCATGGCTCGATACCCGGCAGCGTTTCTTGAAATTCCAAAATACGAGGACATGCTGTCGAGGACATTCCCGGCGGAGGCTCCTCCTCCCACCGGTGGGCTTCGAGACGCAACGTGAGATCTCGGTGCTGTATTTTCTGCGGCGCAGTGCGCCTCGTCAAGCATAAACTGATATGTCTGGCTCAGTTCCACAGATTCATGTACCGACGGTGGAGGGAGGAGGCTCGTGGACGCAGATAGTCTACTGTTATCCAGCATCACGCTGGCGTTGAGGCTACTCCAACCGCTCTCTGCTTGCGTTTCTACGCCGCCTGCAACGGGATAGCACGACTGATAGCCGTTCTCGCTGTCGCGAGGAGTCGACTTCATCGGAGACGATGACGCGACGTATGCTAGTGACGACGCAGTTGATTGGTTGTGGGCGGAGTAAAAGGACGTCTGGTCAAGCATTTCTCCGTTAGGTACTAGCATCGAGTAGTCGCCCGCGAGGTGACGAGGCGTGGGTGGCACCTCGTCGTCGTGATGCTGCATCTCTCCAACAGCATCTTGACCCTGGCCTCCACCTATCTCACACTGCGTAAAAAAACTGGAGTTCGCGGAAAAGATGCCGCTGTGGGCCTGCCAGGGCTCCAGACTAGCTGACGTGTTGCTGACAGCGGTGGGCTGATGCTGGGCATTGTAGTTGCTACCGGTAGTAGAAACGCGCGGACTGGACGGATGCCAAACTTGAGACGTACCAGCGGATCCACGAGGAGTTGGACCAAATGGGCTCCACTCCGGAGATTCACGAGCGCCCGACGGAGGAATTGTCGATTGCACCTGATAACAAACGAAAATTATGAAAAGCAAAAATAAGAGGGCGGTCGAAAACACATGTACCTTACCCGCAGGGGTACTCATTGGCCTGTGTCAGAATGTCAAGTCTTTTGGGGGGTTTGGACAAACCAGGTGGTTGAGGTAATTCAGCTGTTGATCCTCCTTCGCCTTCTTATGGTGGATTGCTTGGACAAGCATTTGAACATTGGCCATCAGCGTCTTGTACAT
Organism: Tetraselmis chui; assembly: GCA_026401115.1. Taxonomy (NCBI): domain Eukaryota; kingdom Viridiplantae; phylum Chlorophyta; class Chlorodendrophyceae; order Chlorodendrales; family Chlorodendraceae; genus Tetraselmis; species Tetraselmis chui. The sequence continues at coordinate 29,641 of JAPMLY010002529.1, forward strand.
CGAGTTCGAGTCCATCGTGGCTACTGGAATGTTTGTCGACGTCTGTGCACTTGATGCCGGTGGCGTGAGTCCAGCGGTTACGTAGCTGTGGGTCATCGAGGATCCGTTGAGCGCGCTGGACGCGCCTTCTCGTGGAGATGTGTTGTTGCTGAGCTGCTGTGCGGCAGTGAAGAGCGCGTTGCTTTGAAGATAGGTGCTTCCGTTGTTATAGGGCGTGTGTGAATCCACGCCAGCTGCGTCTATCATCCCCAGCGCCGGCCAGCTTCCCGTCCGAACGTGCTGTCCGCCTGCAAAGCTAGTTTCGGGGCTCTCGTCTCCCGGGGGTACAGTATCCTGTACAAGGACGTCCTCATCTGTTCTCACCTGCTGACCCGCAAACCCCCGCAAACCCGCGTCGTTACCAGCAAAAGCTGTCACCGACGGTGAATGTTCGGTTCGGCGCCTCTGCTCGTTTAAGAAAGGGTCGTAAATACGAGCCATCGCCTCTCGCTCGCGCCTCGCCTGCTCCTCGCCCGGCGACGCTGGTTCAATGGTTGACGGTGCGTCTCGGCTCCGCTTCCCCGCGTTCCCTTGGCTGGAAAGCGGCGACACTTCTGTAATTGGCGTAGCACCAGCTGCCTCAACGAATGGTACTGTTCGAGGGGTCTGACTGGGCTTAGGCGTTCGGGGGCTTGGGCGCGGGATGGCAGATGGTTTGGATACCGAGCGAGGGGAAGGACGCCCCGCCGAGTGAGGCGTCGGAGTGCGCGGTGACAAAGGCGGCATCCCGGGAGTAGCGGGTTGCAAGGGAGGGGTGCCCCGTGGGGAGGAAGGCGCTACAGAAGCTCGCGGTGACACCTGCGGCGTGTTTCTCACGGAGGATGGGCGGCCGTCGGTTGTGCCGCGGCGCAGCGCCGTGATAGCGTCCTTGATGCTGTCGTTGGGTTTGTCCAAACTCCTGTTCAGCCAGCCCTGTACATCATCCTGTTCAAGACCGTCGTATTCGTCCAGATCCATATGGATCTGGTCCAGGCTCTGGATTCTGTTCCTCTCGCCAACACCGCCATCGTTCTCCTCGACTGCCATCAATACGCCCTAATACTCTCCTGAAACAAGCGAGAAATGTTAGAAGGAGGCGTACTGTAGCAACATTTATTCAGCTTCGCACCCCGCTTAGAACGTCGTGGCCACAGCAGTATGACGAGCGCAACAAGCGGAGCGCACTGTCGTTAACCAGACACTAGTTGGACGAGCAAGGCAGTAGCTCCCGTGGTGATGCTCTTTCGGCAAACTCTATCGACCGCATCTATCAAAAAACAACAAGCAGTATGTCGACAAGGTAACATTTTTGGAAGAATTTTCCGTCTCGCAACGCCACGCGTCTCGACAGAAAGTACGGCGCGAAAACTGTAAGTCGGGACTATGTCAAAATCGGCTTGTCGTGGGTTGTTCGGCTAGTCTGTTACAGCGACCCTCTCGCTTGCCGGACTCGCCCAGACACGTGCTTCCGGCGAAACGTGACAGAAGACAACGTTATCAATTCTTCGCATATCCTTAGCTTTCGGTTTTCAGTAACCGCGTTACGAACCCCCCCCCCTACTACCAGTCTCGCCTTCCAAGGAAGGTTATACAGCTACAAAAAACGGATGCTGCGGAAGTTGTTACGAAATCGAAAGTACGACGCCCCGCTTGAACCTTCTACCAAAAGAAGCCCCCACCACTGCCTTAGGCTACAAAGGGTCCGTCTAGAGCTGAATGGGTCATACATAAAGGGCAGAGATATTTTCTGATCTGACCTTCCCGAGTGGTGTTGATACTCCACGCTTTCGTGCGTTCCTTCCACAGCTGATGTCGAATGGTTAGCGGGGCGTCACGCTCGTCATTTCGCGTTGCCTTCGTCACGCGAGCCGCGTCGACACTGCCACTTCTAGAGCGCAAAGTTGACAAGAAATATGTACTCAGAAGTACCACAGGACATATGACCTAAAGTGTTTGCAAAAAACACGCCGTAGCGACGATAAAAAAATGGGTTGCTCCTCAAGCAGGACGTTTTCCAAGTGCCCGTGCCTTTGAGGCGTTTGAGCGCGTCTGCATGTACGCCGAGGGACGCGCCGCTTTCGCCTGACGCGATTTGGCGCAAACGGCAAATCTATTCAAACCGTCCCTGGAGACAATCTCAGCTTCGAATAGGGCGAAAGGGACGGGTATAAGGAGCACATCGATCTATCGTGAAGTTGGAAGATTGATAATGCGGAGCTAGTCGGTGGTCGAAGGTTGCCGCTAGTGCGCATCAACTGAGCGGCGTCGAAATGCCGTTGGTAGTTAACTGCCTCGTATGCAACTGCAGACACCCGCGCGGAAGGCAGTATCCTCGTAATACGTTGAATAAAGTACAAGCAGATGTTACACTACAGGTACAGGTACGTGAACAAGTTCTACCGATACTCATTGAGTAATTGTCTGAACTATATATCAAATTGTTTTACAAGAAAAAGCAGTGGAGGCCACCAAGCAAGAAAAAGAAAGATGAAAGGAAGAAAAAACCTAAGCCCGAGGAACAGGAAGGCATGCCACAGCACCAGCACTGCCCTCCTGAAAAGCGTCGCGGACATAAGATCCCAGAGTGCCATGAAGAGCAGCCGAGAGACGTTGCATGAATTGCGTAATTATCTGAGCTCAAATTGCAAAGTGATCCCAATTGACACAATTTACTTAGTAATGCGACTAGGCATGAAAAATGTCCATCAGAAACGAAGGAGTTAACTTTGCATTTGTACATGTACCTGTACACAAAGTACTTTGTAATAGTGGGTTTGTGTTGCGCTACGGGTGTGCTGTAGGCGGCGCGGGAATAAAATGGGTTCCTAACGGTCGAATTGTAACGGCCAGCTAGCTGGCATGTACTAGTAGCAGCACTATAGGCACCTGTACACTCATCTAATTTCTTACAAGAAAAAGCAGTGGAGGCCACCAAGCAAAGAGGCCACATGTACACTCTTCCCATGAAGTCCGCTACTAGCGGCACGCATTTAATTACCCGCCACACACTGCCGCGATGGCCATGCAACTGTTCGAACAACACACCACGGCGCGTTGTTCACTGACGTGGGCACCTTTATCGGCACGCCCCAATCATTGTGGGCACACATGTTGGACTTGCGACCCGTACTTTGCGGGCCGAAATTCGTGCATGTGATGGTTATGCACGCCTCTATGCGTGGCTCGGTACACGTAGTGTCGCGACAAGCCGGGAGACTACTCGACAATCGGTTCTCAACATGTTTGCACAATTGCACTAGTATCCGCCGAGTGTGTTGCGCCCGGCCGTCTAAAGATCGGCGACACCAAGATTGGCATGTCGTGTGCACTTGGTTGTCCAGCAAGGTGCCCGGAAATACAACCGAGGAGCTTGGACAAGGGACCTATTGGGCTTGAGGGGCGGTTGACGTGGAGTGTAAGCACCCTAGCGCGCGGATCGCCGTCCCTTGAAGCTTGCGCATCGCTGGGCGTGAAAAATGGCGGGGAGCTTTCAAAGTACCCTAGCACGGGCCTTTATTTGGCTTGCAACAAATGGCACGGCGCCATGCCATCATGGAGCATGAAATGGGCAACGCCGTGAATACAAGAAATATATTGCGTTGAAAGATGAGTTTATTGGCGGAGCGGGTGTGCGGATACCACTTGTCCATGGGTCATTAACCCCGCGCGAATGTGGCAGATTTTGAAACCTTAAACTCTTGTGAAAATTCGAAATTTGAAATTGTTTACAACATGTACCGGGTGAAACCGGTTGCTGTCTCTGGGCCTCCTGTGTATGCCGTTAGTGGTCTTGTATTAACAAGAGCTAGACCGTAGTGAACCACTTATCCCAACCTCTCCATTGGCAATAGCGATACCGTCTAAAACATACACGTAACCAATTTTTTTTTTTTTGGGTCTATACGTTTTTTTTGTTGATACAATATGAAATATGAAATGTCGCTAGTCTCCACGAAGCGCGGCTTGTTCAAGGCGTTGCGAGGTAGCTGATCAGCTAAGCCGGTCAGCTAGTGTTGGTCGAGTCGGACATGCTTGACCTCTGTTCCTGTGTGACTCCTGTCGTGCCGGAGCTGGGGGTTTTGTAAGTAATACATTATAGTTATTAGTTGCAGATAGCTACTGTAAGCTATTCTAGATATGATTAGTACATGTCCAGATCGGACATACCGATAACTTGTTTAATTCGGTACAAAGCTGTCGCTAAGCGACAGCTCTAACACTTATGTTGTCCCGACACCACGCCTCGGGCTGGTGTTGTCTTTGTGACTGTCCCTTTTGCGTGACTGTGAATGTAACTACGTATGCGTTAGTTACCTTCCATACTGATCGTGTGTGTACGGTTTAACATGTTATAGGCCCCCGCCTCACGTCACTCACGCGCGACAACGGATCGCCGAGTTGCGATCGACAACTCTCCCGCGGAAGGCAAGATTAGATAGAATCACAGTACTTTCACCTTGTAGTCCGCGGTATCGCCAGTATAAACTGCGCTCTAAAAACCAACTCCACCCCACCTAAGTCAGCTTCTCGACGGCGACAGACAGGCACCCACAGCAACGCACTCATCGTGTGTGGACAGGGTGCACACCGGTCCAAGTTGGAGACGGGGGGGGCGCACTATCGGGTGAATACGCATACACAGGGTGCACGACAGCCCTATCTTATTTTTATATTTCTATTAATTCAGCGACTCAGCCGCCAACGCATCTCTCCACCTGCCTTGGCCGTGGCCCAGACTTATGCCCCACACTGGGTGGAGGATGCAGAAAAGGTGCTTTGAGACACCCCGGGGCGTCGGGCCGAGGGGTCGGCGGGCATCATGCCGTCTCTCTGAAACCACTGTCGGGCACAAGTCCGGCTAGCGGTTTCTACCGCTGACTGTTTTTTTCCAGCTCTTTCTTTTTCGTTCTCTGTCGAAATGGCGCCGAAAGCTCGCTCTGCCGACTCTCCTGTTTCGCCTCTTGATTTCCCTGACCTCGGATCCCCGCACAACTCGGTCGTTCCCACCCGTGGCACCCTCGCGCTCGTTCTGGAGCAAATGGCGCTCATCAACGCCCGCCTAGACGCGCAGTCGACCGACGTTGCTGCTCGTGTTGCTGCTGCTGCTGCAACCGACTCCCTTGCCGCTCAGCGCCGTCGTGTTGCGGCGCTTGAATCCTCTCGCAACGAGCTGCCGGTGGACGACCGCCTCCCATCACACTCCCTCCTTTTCCCCACACATGTTCCACCTGACCCCATGCTTGGCTACGCCCGTCCGGACGCACAGCCGGCCGTCGCTGCAGCTGCCGCTGCGGCTCCTATTGACGACATCTCTGTCGTACACCGCCGTCACGCTGCGCACAACGACTCCTCGCCCCACGAGCTGCCCGTGGAAGAGCTTCCACCACCTCCTCCATACCCTCCCGCAGGGTATGCCCTCCCTACTCTCGGACCTTTTTTCTCGCAGGCGTCGCCGCCCCACGTCCCCACCCCCCTGGCCACCCGCACCCGTACGGCCCGCCGCATGCAAGGGCCGGTCACTATCCCTTCCCATGCGGACCACCTCCTCCCTTCCCTGGCCGGCATTCACCTCCCACTCGTCGTGGTGGTCACACCACCCGTGGCGGCCGTCGCCCCACCATTGACCCCGTGGTCATCGGCCGGGCGGCCCACGAGGTTACCGGTTTCGACAAGGACGCCCTCAACCGGTCCATGAAGATGTCGGTCCCTACCATGGGACCGACCACGGACTTCAAGCAGTGGAAGAGGAACTTCCTAAATTTTCTCTCCATTAAGGCCGCATACCTCATCCTACAGTTGGCCATCCGTGACTCCGGCGTATGGTTAGACGAACATGCGCAACACTGCGCCTACACGTTGCTTCTTCATGTAGCCAGCGCGAACTAGCACGCTGACCAGGCGATGAAGTGCGTCTCCCCAGCACGTCCTGACTGCGCCGCATCCGCGTAGGACATACTGTGTGAACGTCTCGACAGTCGGTCCTTTGCTCACTCCTTGTCTTTGCTGGACAACTTGATGGTCAGACAGCGCCATGGACAGTCACTCAGTGACTATGTCCACTACAAGCGACAGACGTTCAACGACTACAACGAGACATGTCAAATGGTTGATGGCTCCGCTGCCATCCATCCTCACAATCTCTGTCTCTTCATGTTGCGCGGTATTTCCAGCAACGGCCCACACGGCGAGGCCAAACAGTGCGTCATCGACGCTTTCGACACAAACTACTAGCAGTCAATTGATGAGGTGATGGCTAGCATCCTCCACCTGGCACACAATATGGACGAGGACGACGCCCCGGACACAACAGCTCCCCACATCTCACCACCTCCCATCTCCGCCTTTGTCGGTGCTGACCGCGGTTCACACAACGGTCAAGGCCACCCTCCACGTGGTCCTCGCGGCGGTCGCGGACTACCCAACAAGTGCAGCGCTTGCGGCAGCCTGGACCACATCTTGTCCTCCTACACTGCCCCGGATGACGTTCTCTTGCGGTGGACACTCGCAAAGAGCAAATAATCATCCAAAAGTACGGCCCCCGTGGTGGCTCTCACTCTCCGCACGCCGCTTTGCTGAGCGACGTCCCCACCGATGGCTCGGACAGTTTGCCCACCCTCGAGGAGTGCACGGATGAATACGATGACCCCGAGGTGAGTGTCCCCTTCAGCTCCGTAGCCTTCTCCCCTTTCCTCAACCCTACACGTAACCTCTCACAGTTTTGGGTAGTCGATTCCGCTTGCTCGATCAACCTCGCCGCGTTTAAAGATGACTTCGTACGATTCACCCCCCCTCCGCTCCCTCGCGCATTGGCGGGGTTGGTGTTGACGTCAAGGGCAGTGGCTCCGTACGGATTTCTGTCAGGCTTGCCTCTGGCCGGCTTATTCACCGCACTATCCATGCGTTGTACACCCCTGACTTGTCCTCTCGCTCTGCTCAGCGCATCGGCCGACTGCTTAGTGTCAACAGGATGCATACCCATAGCGGTTGTGAATTCATCTTCCCCTCTGACTGTGACACTGGTTTGCTTGTGGTTCACACAGGAATGGGTGTGCTAGAGCCGTCCGGAAACGGACTCTACCTCCTACCCCACCAGCCAAAGCTCCCCTTAAGCCCCTCCACCACGACAATGCATGACCTCTTCCCTAGTGTTGCCCTTGCTGCCCAGTGCGACCCTGTACTGTGACACCGTCGGTCTGGCCACCTGAACATGCAAAGCATGCATGCCGAGCATACACACGGTGTCCCGACTAGCCATGCGTTACCCAGCTCTGTAAAACCGTTTCTTGCGATTCATGCTTGTTATAAAAAGCCACAGTTCCACCGCGCAACACCGCTGCATGTGCGAAACCTTCCCGTCCCCTCCTCAACATGTCCTCTGACCTCTAGGGCCCAGTCAACGTCCCCTCCCCACATGGCTTCCGCTATTGCTTGCTCGTCATTGACCACCACACCCATTACATGTGGGTGCGGTTCCTCAAGTCCAAAGACGATGTGTGTTCGAAGTTGGAAACCATCCTCCTGGATATCAAGCACTTGCATGCACGGCATCACTCCCAATCGGGCGAGTTCGCACAAGTGATAAAATTTGACTCGGATTCTGTCTTTGAAGCTGCAACAACCCGCCAGATGTGCGTACATATCGGCGTCGGGGTTCAGTTCTCTACCCCATACGCCCACCACATGCTTGGCAAAGCCGAACGTCCTTAGCGCACTATACGGAACAATGCGTCGGCGATACTCCACAGTATGGCCGTTCCCAACTCCATGTGGTCATGCACTGTCAGCACTGTCGTGTACCTCCGCAACCGCACGTACACTCGCTCAGTCGGACCCAATGGTGGCATCCCCCTCACCCTCCTTACGTCGTATGTGCATGACGCATCCAGGTTCCGCGTCTTCGGCTGCGCCGTCGTCGCTAAGGTGCCCAACAAACTGCGTCGGAAACTCAGTGAAAAAGCGTTTCATGGCGTCATGGTTGGCTACCCCACTGACGCACCCGGGTACCGTGTGTACAACCCGGAAACACGTCGCATCACCACTTCCGTCTATGTTGTCTTTCAGGAAGACACCCCGGGCTTCGGCACACAGCTCTCCGTCGACTCGGTCATCACCGACCCTTCGGATTACGCACTTGCCGCCTCACCCCAATCCCACCCCATCGACATCACATTGCTAGACTTCATGCCCCCTCATGCAGCCCCTCGCCAAGCTCGGCTCCGTTCTCATCCCCTACGCTACGGGGAACTGGTTGCCCACGTGTCCGACTACCCCCCGACCCTCGTGACGGCGTGTTGTGACCCTAAACATTGCAAAGCCAAAGAATTCATCTTCGAGCACCCTCACGTTCACAACCTTATCAATGGTCCCCCTCACACACCTGCCGGCACATCGCCTACTGCCGTCGCCCTCCTGTCAGCCCGGGAGTGTGTGGAACCGAAATCGTACCGGGCTGTCTTGGACTATTGAACCATGCAAACACAGTTAGTGTGGAAGATAACGTACGCAAACGTAGTTACAGTCAAAGTCCCGCAAACGGAACAGTTACGGCGACAACCAGCCTACAGGCGTGGTGTCGGGACAACATAAGTGTGTGAGCTGTAGCCTAGCGACAGCTCTGTACCGAGTCAAACAGTTTATCGGTATGCCCGATCTAGACATGTACTAATCATATCTAGGATAGCTTACAGTAGCTATCTGCAACTAATTCGTATGCGGTATTACTTACGACACTCCCCGTGCAGGTAGCTACATGATGAAGCGTTGCATTGGGTCTTGTCCTCCAATGATCGCACTTCGGTGTCTTGCCAGTGCAGGTCTTGGGAGGAGTTTGGTGAGCATGTCACCGTCGGCAAAGCCTGTGAGTTGGAGGCTGTGGTCCAGGCCCCCCTTCAACGTCAGGCGCATGTGGATGGTGCCATGAAGGGAGCGGAGGACCTTTTGCAGAGCGCGCCAATGTGCCTCTGTGGGTGAGGCTTGGGCGGAGCCAAGGATGCGCAAGACCGTGGAGACAGCGGGGTGCGTGCAGACGGGGGCGTAGTGGGGGCCGCCCAAGAGACTGGGGTGTACGTCTGGGTCAAAGTCGGGGGTTGCGTGTGTCGGTCGCCCGATGACTATGGGGTCAACGGTGGGGCGACGACGGCCACGGGGGGTGTGGTCGCCACGCTGGGCTGGGGAAGAATGATGTCCATGGAAGAGAAGAGGTGGGCCACCGGGAAAGGGAGAGCGGCCGGCCATGGGAGGCGGCGGGGCGTACGAATGCGGGTGGTTACGGGAGGGGGGGACGCCGTGAGAGGGCGCCTCCGGGATGAGAGGTATGGGGTGGTGAGGGGCATATCCAAAGGGGGGGTAGGGGGGGTGGCGGGAGTTTTTCAACCGCGGTGTCGTGATGGGAGGGGTCGCGGTGTAGGGTAGAATCAGCGGGGGGGTATGGGGGGGGTGGTTGCAAGTGTTCACCTATGAGTTCGGGGCGCGAGGGCTCGCGGTGCGCATCGGGGCGGCGCTGTGCGGCGGCGGGGTCGCCAACAGGAGCTGCAGCGGTAGCAGCAGACAAGGCTGAATGTGCGTCCTGTGGGGCGTAGCCAGGCTGGGGATGCACAAGTAGGGGGAGGGTGTGCACGACGTGGCTGTCCCGAAAGTGTCCGAGGTGAGCATCTTGGCGGCGCTGAGCGACAAGGGGGGTGCGATATAGCACCCGCAGCAGGAAGAGCAGCAATGGCGGCCGACCGCGAGTCGAGATACGCTTCAAGGCGCGTCAGTTGCACAAGGAGCAGCTCGAGAACACCCTGGGTAGTATCGACAGTGCTCTGTTGAGAGCCTGGGTCAAGGGAATCAACAGGTGCAACAGGCGGGGTTTTCTGCGCCATTTCGACAGAGGGCGAAAAAGAAAGAGCTGGATGAAAAACAGGCAGCGGTAAAAACCGCTAGCCGGACTCGTGCCTAACAGCGGTATGCAAAGAGACGGCCTGATGCCCGCCGACCCCTCGGCCTGTAGCCCCGGGGTGTCTCAGAGCACCTTCTCTGTATCCTCCACCCAGTGTGGGGCACAAGTCGAGGCCAAGGCCAGGATAGGTGGAGCGCTGCGCTTGCGGATGAGTTGCTAAGATAATATAAAAATAAAAAAGGTAAGCTACGGCTGGCGTGCAACCTGTGGATGCGTATTCACCCGACAGTGCACCCCCCCGTTCTCCAGCTTGGACCTGTGTGCACCCTGTCCACACACGACGAGTGCGTCGGTGTGGGTGGCTGGCTATCTCCGTCGGGTGGCTGACTTAAGAGGGGTGGTGGCGGGTTTTAAAATCGCAGGTTATATTGGCGATACCGCCGACTACAGGTTGAAAGTACTAGGAGTCTAAAGAAACTTGCCTTATGCGGGAGAGCTGTCGATCGCAGCTCGCCGAACCAGGTTGTCGCGCGTGAGTGACGTGAGGCGAGGGCCCATAACCTATTGAACCATGCAAACACAGTTAGTGTGGAAGATAACGTACGCAAACGTAGTTACAGTCACAGTCCCGCAAACGGAACAGTTACGGCGACAACCAGCCTACATGCGTGGTGTCGGGACAACAGAAATGTGTGAGCTGTAGCCTAGCGACAGCTCTGTACCGAGTCAAACAGTTTATCGGTATGTCCGATCTAGACATGTACTAATCATATCTAGGATAGCTTACAGTAGCTATTTGCAACTAATACGTATGCGGTATTACTTACAACATGGACAGCGCACATGCCCCCCAGTGGCAAGCCGCTATGCAGCAGGAGTATTCCTCCCTCATGGACAACGGCACATGGGAACTCGTTGACCTTCCCCCGGGTCGCATGGTCGTCAACAACATGTGGATCTACAAAGTCAAGTTTGACACCGCCGGTGACGTCTCCCGCTTCAAAGCGCGGTTCGTCGCCAAAGGGTGCAGCCAACGCGCTGGACTAGATTACACAGAGACGTTCTCCCATGTCATCCGCATGGCTAGCCTGCGTCTCTTCCTGGCCATCGCAGCCGCCCGCGACCTTGAGCTTTGCCAACTTGACATCGACACTGCGTTTCTCTGCGCACCCATTAAGGAAGACGTGTACATCCGCCAGCCCCTCGGCTTCAGCGATGGCACATCCAAAGTGTGTCACCTCAAGCGCTGCCTATATGACCTTAAGCAGTCCCCCCCGCGAGTTCAACCTGCTCCTCCGTGCATGGCTCGTTGACCATGGGTGGAAAAAGTGCGTTTCCGGCCCGTGCATCTACATCTTCCGCACCTGTCACGTCTTCGCTATGATCGCATTATACGTCGATGACATATCCGCAGCCTACAATGATGCCGCGTGGCTCGCATCGTTCAAGGCCCAGCTCGGAGCACGGTTCAAGATCAAGGACCTCGGCGACCTCTCCCAATTACTCAGCATGCACATCACCCGCGATCGCTTAGTACGCACCGTCTCCTTGGACCAATCCAAGTTTCTGCGCGACATCCTCGCCAAGTACGGCATGACCGACTCTAAACCGTCGTCCCTTCCCATGGACCCCGGCTTCCTCGCCGGCCTCGTTCACATGACCTCGCACTCTCTCACCGGCGTGGCCAAGGACGTCTACTCTAGCCTCCTAGGCAGTCTCATGTACGCGGCCGTCTGCACGCGCCCCGATTTCTCGACGGCGTTGAGCATCCTCGGCTCCGCCCAAGCCTCCCCCACGGACATACACATGCAGGCAGCTCTGAAGAAGGTTCTTCGATACCTCCATGGCACCATCGACATGCGCTTGAAGTTAGGGAGGGGCACGGACCACAGTCTTTAACTCACTTGCTTTGCCGACGCTAACTTGGCAAACGACAACAGGACCCGCAAGTCCCGTTCGGGCTATATCTTCACCCTCGGACGCGGGCCCATCAATTACAAGTCCAAACAACATACTTGTGTGGCCCAATCCACGTTTAAAGCCGAAAACTACTCTTCGGCTGATGCCACCAAGGAGGGACTCCACCTCCGCCAACTTATGGGGGAGATCTTCAACGCCCCCATCATAGAAACCACCACCATCTTGGAGGGCAACCAAAGCGCCATTGCGTACTCCAAGAATGCCTTGGTCAGCGAGAAGACCAAGCACATCGGTCTGAAGTGGCACTTCCTCGAAGACCACGTGGAGCAGGGAACCATCAAGTTGAGGTACCTCCCCACTGACCAGATGGTGGCTGACATGTTCACCAAGCCCCTCCCATGACATGCACTGACAAGACACCGAAGTGTAATCCTTGGAGGACAAGACCCAATGCAACGCTTCATCCCGTAGCTACCTTCAGGGGGAATGTTGTAAGTAATACCTTATAGCTATTAGTAGCAGATAGCTACTGTAAGCTATTCTAGATATGACTAGTACATGTCTAGATCGGACATACCGATAACATGTTTGATTCGGTACAGAGTTGTCGCTAGGCGATAGCTCTAACACTTCTGTTGTCCCGACACCACGCCTCGGGCTGGTTGTCTCTGTGAATGTCCCTTTTGCGTGATTGCGAGAGTAACTACGTATGCGTTAGTTACCTTCCATACTGTTCGTGTGTGCACGGTTTAACATGGGGGAAAGGCAGGCAAAAGACCCCCTCGCTCAAGTCGTCGACGGTCCCGACTCGATCCTTGCACATCCCCGTCCGAGGTACTAGTCGCTCCTCCCGGCGCAACTCGCCACCTAGCTTAGCCTTCTCTCCTCTTGCGGGGGCTGAGAAGAGAAATAGCTAGGCCGCAACCGGTGTCCGGCCGGCTCTCTTACCCCGAGCCAGATTTTCTCTTGTCCTTTGTCCATTCACCGTCTGTTTCCACCACCTGTCTAATCGCGATGTGCCGTCCGTACCCTCCCCCGGTGGTTTACGTTGTTAGGGGGCCGCCTTTACGAGCATTGTGCCGTTACGATAACCCTAGGCACACTGCCTTAGGCAGCCTGTCGATAACCGCGTACCGACTAGGGGAGGGGATGGTATAGCAAAGGGATCGAGTCGCCGTTCCTCAAAAGATGGGGGGTACGGGTATATGTCCCCAAAAACCCCCCGTACCGGGTTTCTCCGGCGGCGGGTGATCCTAAGGACCGCCGCCGCCATACCGTGCCGCTCCTCTAGCTGCGACCCACCTCCGTCATGCGTAGCTTCGGGCTTCGCCCCCAGGGGAGACTTTAAGCTCGCAGGGCTGGCGACTGCTAGCGAGCGCCGTGCCCTACCGCCGCTCCCCAATTGTCCGTCGCCATCTCCAACGCCCTCGTCCCACCGCTGATCCGTCCGTACCCTTCCTCGCCAAAAAATATTCCGTAGACCTCGTTCCCGTCAGGACGGGAGAGTATATGTGAGTATTTAGTCGCTGAAAAAACATATCGGACTGGCCGAGCGGGAGATCCGTGTGTTGGTGTACGAATATGATGTTTTTCCAAAACCCTCCGTACATGGCCTCCCGACAGCTATTGATCCCGCGGATCGCAACTGTCGGTACCTCGTTCAGCCCCCTACCGTGTCAACTCATACCTCATACCTACCCCTACCGTGTCAACTCATGAAAAGTTGGCCCTAGTTGCCCCCCGTGGCTCGAGGAGAAATGTTTATAGGTTCTTGTTGTAAGTAATACCGCATACGTATTAGTTACAGATAGCTACTGTAAGCTATTCTAGATATGATTAGTACATGTCTAGATCGAACATACCGATAAACTGTTTGACTCGGTACAGAGCTGTCGCTAGACTACAGCTCTAACACTTATGTTGTCCCGACACCACGCATGTAGGCTGGTTGTCGCCGTAACTGTTCCGTTTGCGGGACTGTGACTGTAACTACGTTTGCGTAAGTTATCTTCCACACTAACTGTGTTTGCATGGTTCAATAGTTCTAGAAGCGCCATTGTTGGCCGGCGCTGGCGGCATATCATGCGCGGGCTAAGATTCAACAAATCCGATGTAGATTGTGCGAATGAGTTTATTCGTCGCAAGCTTCAGGATCCAATATCCCGGACCGTCGTCGCAAAACCCGATGAACATACATCGAATGGTTTTGGGGGCTATTTTGTCCATGTATCAACCTTAAACCCTCAAGACGTAAGCAAGCATAGCAGCCGAACACTTTGAGATGCAAGATGTCAACATGGACGCCATGAAGGAGTGTATAAGGGACGCCCCTTAAGCTAACGGAGGCGGCATGCGTGGGAAGGCGGTTTCGCAAGTAGACTGTTGTACGCACGGCGAGGCTCCAATGCCGCCGTGATGGACAAGTGGCGTGTTGCATCATTGTTGTACTTGAGTCCACTTGAGAAGCCCATTGGCGCTCCATTGTGGCAAGTTGATTGTGAGTGTAGGGCGCCGTCAATTTTGCGGTGTACCCCAAGGAGAAAACCATGGTGCGGCAGGCAACGTCCACGTAGTTGGGATGGCAAATCAAATTTAATAGTTGGTCGGAAAGCACGACTGCCATGGATACGGGTGTGAAAGCTTGTGATATCCGTGAGTACGGAAGACGAGGTGGAAATTTCGTCCATTTTGTGGGGAGTGCAAGGAGCCAAATACAGTTAGAGAAATTATCAGTTACACCTAGCACGTATATGGCTCCGCCCAACCCGGTCTCCTTGAGTTGGCCAAAGATGTTAGAGCTAAATGCTTGGAAGCAAGCTATCGGCCGTTTGTTTTGTTGGGGATTGACAATTGCATGATACAATTTGGCTAAAATGCACGGTTCAAAGGCCCGTTTCTTATCGGAGCCTCCCTTTGGAAACTCGGCGCGTTAGCCAAGTACCGGCAAAAGTCGGTACCATTGGTCCGAATGTGCACTTTATGTATCGCTATACACGGGCTGCTTGTTGGGCGTTGTGCGGCAATCGTCACGGGTACATCTTGCACGCACGGTCGCGGGCGAGGGGAGTGGATGCTACCGTAAGCATGGAGCCAAGACTCAAACAACAAACGCGCATGTGCACGAAGACGTGAACGAGAATAAAGCCTTATGATGGCCACCGGTATTCCGGACGCGGACTAGTACACACATACGGATGTGCGGTCGCCGAACAGGTTGGAACTCGTGATGTGAGGGCCCTATATTATCGGAGGTGCTTGCATGTGTGATAAGTGGGTCGGCATGTGCGAGCACCGAGGCGTTGAGTGATCGTTCCAAAGAACTGAAAGCAACAACGGGAGCAGTCGCACGTAACTAGTTTACATTAGTTTACCACTAATACCGTTCACAACCGTGAACGTACATCTACAGACACCCATACAAATGAAATGAAATGAAATTGAATTGATTACAACAATACCAGTAAAACCCGGTTGTTGTCTCTGGACCCCCCCTGTGCTACGCCAATCTGTAGGACTCATACGCAAGAGGTAGACCGTGAACCACTAATCCCAACCTCTCCAATGGCAGTGACGATACCGTCTAAAACCTACCCGTATCCAGGTATATATATATATATATTGTTTTTTGATCTATACGTATTTTTTTTGCATACAATATGAAATATAAGATATTAAGATATCGCTAGTCTCCACGATACGCGGCCTTCTCCAGCCGCTGCGGGGTCGTTGATTAGCAAGGCTGTTCAGCTTGAGCTAGTCGAGTCGAACCTGCCTGACCTCGGCGCATATGCGACTCCGGTCGTGCCGGAGCTAGGGGAGTGAGAAAATCTACTCATAAAGGCAGGTAAAAAACCCCCCTCACTCAGGTGGTCGTCGGTCCCGTCTCGATCCGTGCTCTACCCCGCCCGAGGTATTAGCTGCTCCTCCCGACGCAGCGCGCCACCTAGCCGAATATTCTCTCCTTCTTCGGGGGCTGAGAAGGGAAAGTAACTAGGCTACAAACGGTGTTCGGCTGGCTCTCCTACCTCCGAGCAAGATTTTCTCCTGTCCCATGTCCTTGACCAGTCTGTTTCCAACACCTATCTGATCGCGCTGTGGCCGTCCGTACCCTCCCCCGGTGGTTTACGTCGATAGGGGGCCGCCTTTATGAGTAGTGTGCCGTTACGATAACCCTAGGCACATTGCCTGAGGCAGCCTATCGATAACTGGGTACCGACTAGGGAAGGGGTTGGTAGAACACAAGGATCGAGTCGCCGGTCCTCAAAATATGAGGGGAACGGGAATTTTGTCCAAAAACCCCCCGTACCGGGCTTTTCCGGCGGCGGGTGATCCTAAGGACCGCCGCCGCCCGACCGCGCGCTCCTCCGGCTGCGACTCACCTCCGCCAT